>JAATLQ010020907.1:4848-19279 GCA_013421005.1 Heliconius erato x Heliconius himera | reverse complement strand
ACTGGAAGCCGACGTTTATGTTAAAATTGTTTATTATTTACATTAACGCTTTATATCAATAAATTCAACTTCACAAAATGTCATTGATCGATGGCGACATTTGGCGTCTGTGGCATAGAGTTTAGATTGTTCTCTATTGCATGTAGAGCGCTTCGTTTGAATTGTCACTTTCGTGTGCTTATGGTGGGAGTAGATTATAAAATCGCTATTTCACCACAGAAAATAAATTTTCTTTCTTTGCTCATTTATAGCAAGAAAATCATTGCAGTTTCGATTTAATTTGAAATAATTTTACAAATTAAAATTCTATTATCAATATATGTTAAAACTTTATACCATAATAATAAAGAAATTCTTTCTTAAATAATGTAAAACATACGTAAAACGTTTGAACTACACTAAAATTTGTTTAATTTATCAAAAAGATAAATGATCTATATAATCAATCAATAATAACCAATATTACATTTATATATTAGATATTACATTTATAAAGTAAATAAATATTAATAAAATCAATCCTCACCCACATTACGAATACGAATAACTATTGTTAAACACAATACTTATCAATTACATATGCATAATAACTAAAACAATTTCCAAATAAAAAAATATTAAAAGCAATTATAAACAAAAACTTTTAACGAATAATTTCTTATATTATATTAATAAATAACTTTACCATTTATTTGTCATTAAAAAATAATATAAACAACAAAAAACAAAAATACACTATGCCATAGAAAACGTATAATCTAGACATATTGTATTGTCTATTCCTCCTTCCTTTCCTTGCGACCGTGTCACCGCGTGGTTCGCAAACGCTAACCATATATACGGTTACGCATAAAAATATAATAAAATGGCTATAAGACCGGTATACAGGCCGCAAATCGTCAAAAAGAGGACGAAAAGATTCATCAGACACCAATCTGATAGATATGACAAACTTAAACGCAACTGGCGTAAACCGAGAGGTATGTAACAATAATTACTTTTGAATACAAATATTTTTTAGTTATCTAAGTAAGTGAAATATTATCAGAATTTTATTAAAGTTACATTGTTAATTTTTAAGGCTTTCTTGGTTTTCTTTATTAATAACAAAACATTAAACTCGTTTCGTTTCATAGGTTATAATGTCAGTGTGATTTCCAGTGTGGTCAAAAATGTCTAATAATAATCGTTAAAGTTAGAGATAAATATGCTATATTAATTGTACTTCTGTCAATAGCCTACTAAATATCTTTCCCCTAATTACAAAAAAAACAAAACAACATTTTTTAAATAAAAATGTAAGATATTTATGAGAAATATAGATTTGAATATGATTAAGTAGAATACTTTTTATATTATAATATTTGCAAGGGCACTCTGTGTTACACATGTTTCAATATGTTAATCACAATTTGTTACCTTGCTATATAAAATTTTTCTATACCCTATTCTGAATAACCAAATCTAGTTATTTAGTCATAATAGAAAAGACATTCAAAAAGCACCTTAATTATTGTTTTTTGAGCCCTTTTTTGCCTTTAGTGAACAATCTCTTTTTAAAACATCACATGTCTTGTAGGCTATAAAAATAAGTAATATAACACTTGTTACTTTCATTGGAAGACAATAAATATTGTATATTTTAAGTATAAACATTGTTTTTCTTTTTAAATTCATGCTGGATCCGGCACATAGCAGGGTAGGCAGAAGGAATCTGGAAACCTACTGTTAGACACTTGTTTCCCATTAAGACACTTAAGCTTCCATGTTGAGTGCTAGAACTAAACACTTTGCCTGGTTTACCAGAGCAAGGTAAGAATGAAACTTACAACCTATCGCATTTACAGTTGCCTTGTTTTTGCCTCTGCACTACAACTATCATTGTGACTTGTCATATGAAAACTATGCCATGAGTATATCGTTAAAGAAGAACTTTAAGACTATTTATAGGAATATTGTTTATTGTATATTTATTATACAGTAAATTAATATTATATGGAAACATATAAATTATAATTTAGTAGGATTCAAACCCATAACTCACGGATCAAAGGCTTTTTGTCAGTTAAGATATTCTTTTTATCAAGTTATATCTGAATTCTTATTTGCTTGTTACAACTTATTTTTGTTGTTAGCATCTTTGTAGGTAGATATTAAGTTCAGTTTAAAATTTTAAATATTTCCTCAATATTATTTTCTTAATGTGGAATATGTTTTGAAAAATTTAATATTATACAATATACACTTGCTACTATAAAATGGTGGTCTTAAACTAAATGTGTTGATGAACGATTACATAGCCTGTGGGAGCCCAGACTATCCGAGCACTATCCATATAGGTTATGAAACAGCCAAGAAATCTGAAAAGTTCATGTACCTTCAGGTGCACAAGTCTGGAGCCATCAATCACAATGTACATAGCACTGACTGAAAGTAAAATTTAAATGTCCTTGTTATGTCCAAGACTTGGTAGTTATTATTTCTTTTTAGTTTAATAATACAGATAATTAAACAACTTGCATAATTTTTATTCTAGGTATTGACAACAGAGTGCGCAGGCGTTTCAAGGGCCAGTACTTGATGCCCAGCATTGGTTACGGATCAAATAAGAAGACCCGTCACATGCTGCCCAATGGCTTCCGCAAGGTGAGACAAATTGACAGGATTTTCAGCGAAATCATTCACCACTTTCAGTTCTGAACTTAAGATATTAAGTCTTCAGTGGTGGAAAATAACAATAATTTAAAATTATTCCTCTGAGTTAATGTTTAATTGAAGTTAGCATTACTTACATTCAGAAGCTGTCTTGGTGCAACAATGGCTACTAACTTATTGTTTAGTAACAACTAGTCTTCGTTTGCAACTTTATTTTGGTGGACTTTTAGATATAAATAAGAAAAATAAAAGAAATCCTCTGTTAGTCAAGTTTCTTAGTGCAGTTATTACAGGAAATGATTTGCAAAGGCACTCTGTGGTAACATCTTTATATGTTATTTACAATTTGTTACTTTGCGATAGTAAATCTGCCTTCCTATTCCTAGTTGTGGAGTTATCGCGACTAGATCATACTGGCAGAAACAATTTATGTTGAAATTATATTGCTTGTGGGTTCAAATTCACTCTGAGGAATGACTATTCGCAATTTCTTTTAATTTTTCTGTTCTGGTAAGCTAAAATCAGAATTCTGTATATTAAAAATGGTTCCCTCCTAAGTGATATACTAAGAGAGGATTCTTTGACAATAGATAAATGTGATACAAAAGAGAATAAGAACCCCACATTTTTACCCTAGATTCCCTCTGCTCCCTCTGTGGCATGCAATGCATAAACCTAAAGGATATTAATAAAAAAAAAATTTTTTTTGTAGTAATAAAAAATATTGAAATAGCTTCTCATTGCGTTTTCTGATTGTAATGTAATATTCTTAGCCTAGCCTTCGTAGATAAATGGACTCTCCAACACAGAAAGACTCTCAGTTTGGATTAGCAGTTACTGAGATTAGAGTGCTCAAACAAACAAAGTCTTCCACTTCATAATATTAATATGGAATGATAGTTTAATTAACCTAAGCACTTCTTTTTCATCTTCCAGGTCCTTGTCCATAATGTAAAAGAACTGGAGATCCTCATGATGCAGAACAGGAAGTACTGCGCGGAGATCGCCCACGGAGTGTCATCTAAGAAACGCAAGAGCATCGTAGAGAGGGCCCAGCAGCTCAGCATCAGGGTGACCAACGCCGCTGCTCGTCTCCGCAGCCAGGAGAATGAATAAATATAAGAATAAATTTATAAAAATTATTTTGGTTTTATTTTTAACTTGTTTTTGTCAATATACGGTTTCACATTCTTCCACCTGGCAATTAAATAATTATCTAGCTAGCATTTTGAGAATCGCCTCCTCAGAGACACCAAATACCAGGGCCTCATAACTAGTCAGTAGTGTTACGATATAGCGAGCGACTATCCTGCTGAGTGGGGCTGAATGTGAACCATTGCGTGTACAGTCGCTACTCTATTCTCAAATGCATCACGACGGCCTCTTGAGGAGACCAGCATATATATAATTCATTCGTGAAAATATAACGTCCGCCTCTGGTGTGGACCTGCCAGCCTATTCTTAGTTCTCGGACAAAAAATGGATTTAGCAGGTTTAATCCTAGGCCTAATACAAATAAATATGGCAGTTGTGTGTTCAATAGGTATCCAATGGAGAATTAATAATTAAAATTTTCTCACATATCGTGGAAAGAAAAAACGCAGCGTTGAGTTTCGCAACTCAATACCTTTTGAGAATTGGGAGCAAGGAATGGAACAAAGTATCTTCCCTATACAAGATTCCCTGTTCTAACCTGCTATATGCGGGATACGTCGCGAAGCAAAAAAAATACTTCACAAGTAGAGAGATACCAAACTTATATCGATCAACCGAATAAAAATAAGACGCTTTCTGAATTATAAGTTCTAAAAGAGTAATTGTCGATTTTCTGGCTCTTCTCATCAGAATTAGGTAAGTCTGGTGGTAAATTTGTTGATTCGACTATTCAAAAGTGCAACGTTTGAAATATTTAAATCACTTTTTTTCATTCCCTTTTTGACTCCCACACGAAATTATTCTAAAGCGGGAAGTAATAAAAAGGGTATCGTAACGGGACACGGCGCCGATGGACGTAAAAATGGAAAAGATCTCATGTGGCGGCCACCAAGTAGATCGACAATCTGGTCAAAGTCCGAGGAAGCCGCTGGATGCGGGAAGCGCAGGACTGGTAGTCATGGAGACCCACATAGGAGACCTTTGTTTGGTTTTTTTTTACATTAGGTATATATTATTTACTAGCGTATATTTTTTATAATTTCTAGGTACACTTAAATAGTCCATAATTACTCTCTCTAGGTAAATCTCCCCCTAGGTCTCCGCTAATTAAATATCCTATAAGAAGCAGCTTCCCTGTTTTTTCTCTATGCAGGATAGTCAGAAGAACCTAATGTGAAGACACTCCGATACTCACTTTCCATCTAATTTAAGAGATACTGCGTGTTGAGTGCCGGAACTCAACGCTGCCTTGTCTACTAGAGAGGGGAAAAGAAATATGATTCCTGCCTCAGAGAGAATTTAACCCATACTCATCGAATTTATAGTCAAATTTATTACAACTTTTACACAAATTGGCTCAAAACTAGGATTTACAAAGCAATCGTATGCGTGACGGTAGTCGCGTGTTCGCGAATCGTTCGTCGTTACCGACTACTGTCATAGCAAAGGACGGCATTATGCTATAGCACCTGATTGAAAATATATATTTACTTATCTGGTATGACAGGTTACGGGTTCGAGTCCCGCTCGAGGAAATACCTCCAGATTTCAGCGGTAAGTGGGTAACGGTGTGTCCACTCACATTAAGTTCCCTCTGCCTACTCTGCTACGTGTAGGTTGATAATTGGAAATGTTAACTTTGTTTCATAGTGTGAACTAATTATTTGAAAACGTGGAGATGTTCTGTAGCTAAATATGTTAGAAAAACTGAAGTTCTAACCAATTTTGGCGAAATATCGATTACATCAAAGAGGATCACTTGTTATTTTTTTATTTTTTTATTTAGTTTTTAATTGACTTTTCCACAACCAATATACGTCCTTTTCTACTTCCTAACTGCATCAAGATAACTTTTCTTTAGTATTTGAAATTAGAAATTATTACTCATTATATTTGTTAATATTGTAAATTAATAGTGTAAATAAAAAAGTAATTAAATTTTTAAATACAAAAGAACGCAGCCGGTAGGATTCGAACCTACGCTCCCAGAGGGAATCTGATTTCGAGTCAGACGCCTTAACCACTCGGCCACGACTGCTATGAAACTCCTTGCAAAAAAGGAAAACATTTTAATCTTTTAAGAAAATTGGAATAAATTATTAATTTACAAAACTATATAAAAATACGAACTATATAAGATCTCAAGTCCTCATCACCATTAGAAATAAGCCAAGACGGATTAAGTTATAAGGACATGGATGATTGAGATACATATTTGACAGGGACCTTGATTTTAGAGGCCAGTCGTGGCGTAGGGGCACAGAGTGTGACTGTAAAACCGACTGGTTGTGGGTTCGATCCCCACTCGAGGAGATGAAATATGTACTTAAATTTATATTTCCATTTCTTCGCTCTGGTGTCAAGGCTAAGCGCGGCGTTGAGTTCTGCCACTCAACACGCAATGCTCCAAAACGGCAGAAAGTGGGGAACGGAGTGTCTTAACACTAGGTTCCCTCTACCTACCCTACTGTGTACAGGATACAGCGTGAAGCTGATTTAATTTTGATTTTCTTGATTTTAGTTCTGAACATTTTTTTTGTGTAAAATATTTTTTTATTTTTGTACGTTTATATTTTTTTTACTAAAAAATATCGAGTGCGCACAGCACGCCATTCCTTTCGTTTACGCTAATAGGCATCCTAGGGTGTCCTTTCCCACCTACAGGCGAATCGTCAGACTACCTTGTTGGTGCTATTGTCACCTGACGTTACAATTACTATAAGCTTCTTATAAGTTCCATTGTGATAAAATAATTAAAAGTGGTTGAAATTAAACAGGTCAATACAGGTCGATCTAAAAAAACCTCGTCACTCCGACCGACGCCGATTCCGACCGCGGGTACAGTGGGTTACACCGAAACTACTAACATTTGAAAGAAATTAAAGGCATATTGAACATAAAAAAAAATTTCGAAGCATTAGTTCCTGAGATAAGCGCGTTTAATCAAACGAACTCCGTTTTATAATATTATCTTAGTATTAGAAATAAATAAAAAAGGTATATTTTTCTTTTATGCTACAATTGAATAACAACGTCCAAATATGGCAGATCATTGGCAAACGTTCTGGTTATGATTTTATTTTTTATGATGCACGCGCCCGTACCAAGTACGGCTTGTTAGGACTTATGTACAGGATGTTCACTAATGTTGATATAACCAAAAATCCAGCTACGTTTTTGTGAACACCAACTATCACACTTTGTTGAATGACAAATCATTCCTTGAGAAATTTTCCGATTTAGAGATTGCATGTAGGGTGGCAAAAGTCAAAGTTATATTTTATTTGACTGTGTCTTTTTATCACATATAGTAAATTTATAATAATATAGGCCCAGGAAACCTCGAATGTGTATATGTGTCTGTGTGTTCCCTCTTACTTTTAACCCAATTTCAAGACATTGCATGTTGTGCGCAATTCAACGCCACACTTTATTTACCAGAGCAAGGATATGAAAATAATTAAATAATAATTATTTCCCCGAATAGAAACAATAACGAAAAGAAAGAATACGAATATCTCAGATACGAACCTGAGATTTTTAAAAAGTTAGAGCCAATAGATAAAAAATATTTAAAAAAACATGATCAACCTGTATTAACAAAATTTAGTCTCGATACGAAAATGCAGATACCATATTGTAGCCATTATTTGGTTCGCAAAGACAAGGTTAGTTTTGTCAATAATTTAGTTTCTAGATAATCTTTTTCACTAGGTAGGTATTTTCTTTGATAATTTTAATGTATTTTTTTAAAAATATTCATTTTTTTAAATACATTTTTTAAAGATGAACCATCATTTTTGTAATTAATAAGTGCGCTATACTATTTATATTTAATATCTATTCAATACAAGTAGATAAAAAACAGGCTTCAGCGACAGAAACCGACATCAGAAACACCAAGTGTCAAAACACTCCGTTCTGCACATTTTATCTAAAATCAAGGTATTGTGTGTTCAGCGGTGGAACTCAGCGACACACTTTGTAAAAGAATAACGAAAAATAATATGAATTGAACTCTCAACCACAGTATTCAAATGAAAACACGACAGTCATAAGATCGAAGTATTAATAGATTTTCAATTTCTTTTCCTTCTACATACATAGATTTTGGAAGAGTGAAAAAAGAGCAGAACTTTGGAAGATGTCTCTGAAGATATTAAGCTCAGCATCACAGAAGCCGCGCAATTTGCACAGTGTCAGGTTCTCCAACGAAGACATGCCGAAATTTAAATCTTTGGTAATTAATCAGCTTTTCATTCACGCTGTATCCCGCACACAGCAGGGTAGGCAGAGGGAATCTAGTGTTAAGACACTCCGTTCCCCACTATCCGCCGAGTTCGGCAGGCATTGCGTATTGAGTGGCGAATCCAACTCTGCGCTTTGCCTCGACACCAGAGCGAAGAAATGAAAATATAAATGTAAGTAAATATTTTATCTCCTCGAGTGGGGATCGAACCCACAACCAGTCACACTCTGTGGCACTGCACCACGACTGGCCTTGTCAAAAATCTTTGGTAAGTTTTGAATTATCATATGTACCTAATTATGAAACTGAAATGATGATGAACTTAGAAATTACAAATATACAAAATGTTTTCAGGATTCGCCGGAAGGCAACGGCCCGTTCGCTACCCATTCGATGCTGAGCGTGGACTCTGGTGCTCCCAGTCCGGACTGCGTGTTCCAGCCGGCAGCGCAACGATACCGGTTAAATGAACAAAGTATGAAAACCTAACTAACGAGTTTTTCTAAAAAAATATTTAAAATTGAAATATAAAGCGAAAGAAATCCTATATACACAGCAAATTTAAACCCATGACATGTACTTAGTATTTATTATTGATAAAAAAAGCAAAAAAGCAACAAATTTTGTCAGGAGACATTGGACTCTATTGCACTTTTTTTTTTTGCTTTCTAACAAATTTCACTCTGTCAAATCAATTAAACATTTTTGATTTAATAAAATATTCTTTGGCCAGGAATCAAACTCCTTACTGCCATCAATCAAATAGTACAACAACGTGCTGAGCTGGAAATGAACAGATCAACCTTGTCGACTATGTTGGACGAATTGCGAAGAAAACTGAAACGAAGAGTCGAAGAATGTCATTTGGATAAGAAGGAAAAAATGAAAGTACGAGAAAATAATTTAAATTGAATTGTTCAAACATATTTCTAGATCGTCGTCGTCGTCGTCATCGCAACGACACAGAACTGACTGTATCCTTGATGGATTTGATTCTCACTCGGAGAAAGGAATTATTTTTTTTCTCGTTCTGGTAACAAGACGCAGCGCGGCGTTGAGTTTCACGACTCAATACACAATGTTTCTAAGCAAACCGTACCTACCCAATCTAGAATATTGTAAATAAAATGTACTTATGATACATTTGACAAATAAAAAAATATCTTTACTTCAAAAGACCAATTGGAACCTAAAGTTCAGAATGTTTGGCAATTTTTTTACTAAACAGCGGTTTCTTTATGAAATTTAAAAAAAAAATCAATTAGTGAACAACGTGCGGTATATGAATTATTTCAATTTCGCGCCATATTGTCATTAAGCTTTGTAAGCCACTGTAGGCCCGCTCCCGTCTAGATAATACCTCTACTAGTGATGACGGGGCGTGAAGTTTTCCCATTAATAACATATTGTATCTACGAGTATATTGCTATCTATCACACTATAAGCGCATATAAATATCAGAAGTACTATTTGGTATATTTTTCTACGCACTGCTTTTGGCGAAAAAATTTAGCTTTTTTTAATTGAAACGCTTGAAAATCCCACTTTTAGGGTACCTTAAAAATAGTCAAAAAGTTTATTTATATAGTACGCATTTACCATATTTCAAAACAGGCTTTAAAGCAAGCGAATCAAAGATTAGAACGAGAGAAGTTCAACATCGTGACAGAGATAGAGCACTTGAAGAGGCATTTAGAAAAGGAGGAAGCTCATCATTTGCAACACGCTAGAGCGGCCGTAGCACAGGTAACTCACTCACTTACCAATCTATACTAATACCTATAATATTGCTTTGTTTGATTGAACGCGCTAATACCAGGAACTCTACTACTGGATTGAATTAAAAAAAAAAATTAAATTAGATAGTCCTTTTTTAGAGGAAAACAGTAATATATAATGTTCATTAATTCATTTGGTTTACTCGCTCTCGTAACACGGATATAGCGCGGCGTTGAATTCCGCTACTTATAACGAAACATCTCTAACGTTGGACGAAAAGCTGGTAACATTATTTACTATTTGCAAGATATAGTGTGAAAATACATTATTTTATGCATAAAATGTGTTAAGCGCCATGAGCACATTTAATATACTTCTACATACTTTTAGGCAATACAAGGAGTGACTAAGGCCACAACGGACCACCTCTTCACGCCGTGCTCAGTCGCAGAGCTGCCCAATATCGTGAGCAGAAACGTCGCAAGAAACGCGCCTTCTAGAATTGTAAGTGTAATAATGCTGTTTGTTTTATGATAATTAGGTATGTAAACAGATCGGTCGCGGCGCAGAGGCACTAGCGCGCGAGTATACGCGACAGGATGTGGGTTCGATTCCCATTTGAGAAAATTATATTTTCATTTCTTCGTTCTGGTAAGGAGTCACAGCGGTGCGTTGAGTTCCACCATTCAACTGGCGATTCCTTCAGAATTCGGCGGAAAGTAGAGAAAGAGATCGAAAGATTATTACTAAAAAAGATATATCTAATATTCAGCGGGATTGAAAGCCCTAAACTAGATTGAAGTACGCCATAAATTTCATAAAAATTGGTGTTCATATATTTTGAAGGCCCTATTCTATCTTTAGTAATCATAAATGCGCCAAAAAATTATTAAGCAACCAGACCATGAATAAACAGATAAAAACGTTTTTTTTAATAAATTTTAATATTGTATTTTTCCATGAAAAAGGCAGATAACAAGCTGGCAGCCGCGCGTCTCATGCGCGACATCGCCGAGCTGAGGCAGCGAGTGGCGCAAGTTGAGGCAAGACTTGCTAACGAACTTAAGGTGAGAAATCGAAATTATTGATTAAATAATCTATATATTATTAATTATTCAAAAATGAGATGGTCTTGGATTAGAGGCCTGTCGTGGCGCAGCGGCACAAGCGTGTGACTGTAAACGCGACAGGATGTGGGTTTGATCATGAGTTCAGCCACTCAAAACGCAATGTCTTGGAAATTTAAGGGCACAGTCAGGAACAGAGTCTTGACACGGTTCCCTGCATAAGCTGCTATATGTGGGTTACAACATGAATTTAAAAAAAAATGATTTGACGACCGCGACACCAAATAATACACAACAGTCATTAAAATAATTAAACAGTGTATTTCTAGCGTAAACGGCAGGCTGAGATCGACATTGTGCGATTGAGGAAGGAGCTGTCTTCAACAAAAAGTTGTGTCGCATCACTACGCATAGGAAACATCGCGCCTAGGAAACCTTGTGCTAAGTTCGCTTAGAGACAAAAAAGAGCGGAGAAAAAAGAAAATGAAAAGCTTCGCCCTCTTTGTAAAGTACGGTATGGTAAACAATTCGTGGCCGCCCTGCTCAAATTTTATTTTAGGATGTTTCTTTCTTTTGATTATTTTCTTACCGAGTGTACTGCGACTCTAAATTCTGGGAGGCCACGACTCGATGACCGTACTGTATAGTATATTAGAATGTTATCTGTGGTACTGTGTAATGTAACGTCATGTATATTATTTTAATTAAATCTTCATATAGTTTACAAACTGCTCCACAAAGCGACCAGGAAAAAACGCGGGAACCACACAATATATAAATAATATTCTACTAAGAACAGTGTTGCTTGTTGTATTTTATTTTATATATAATATTTTCAACACTAATTTACATTAACAACACCATTAACCTGTGCCCTGGCGTCACTACTGGCCTCAGGCAATGATTATATTGAAATTATTTTTATTTCTCTGCACTGTAAGCCTAATGCGCTATATTCCGCCACTCCACACGATGTTTCGGATTCGGACGGATAGTGCAGAACGGAGTGCCTTGAAACTAGAATCTCTCCCTAAGTTTCCCTAGTTTAAATAGAAACTAAGAATGAAAAATATTTAATAATTGATTAAAATTGTCTTTCATTTATGTTAGCATTAAATATATAATTAAAACACTGTTAAGAGATTTTTTAAAGAGTTTTGTCATATATTTATGTTTTTAATTTATATTCCTTATAAAATAATGTATTAATATTATAATAATTTGTATTTTATTAATATTTATGTATGTTACTGGTGGTACCTACATGTGGCGAAGAAGTGCAAATTCTGGTGAAAAGGTATTAAAAATGTTATGAACTGTTGTAAAAGTTAAAGAACAATATATCATATAATATTTAATTTGATATATTATTTTTCCCGACTGCTAAGGGAGGATTATGGAAGGACTGTTAATCCTAATTAACTATTGGGCTGGTTTATTTTCTTTTTAGATTTATTCAGTCGGGGTTTTTGTTTTTATTTTATAAATATTCTTTTTTAATTCACTTTTTCCCTTTCATATAAAAAAAAAATTAAAAATGGTTTGGGCATGTCGAACGAATGAATGATGAAAGAATGCCAAAAACGATTTATGATGGAAAAGTGAGTGGTAAAAGAGATAGGGTGAGACCTCGGTTGACCTTTGAAAATACAGTATCAAAGATACTGGAGGAAAGTCACGTAAAAAGCATGAAGATCCCCCGGAGGGCATGTATGAAGAGGTTAATGACTACACTGCTAGGGATAAAGCGTGAAGCTAGGGTAAGTTTAAGTATAAAAAAATAACTAAATATAATAAAGCTAGAGCTGGAGTATTTGCTGATTGTAATATAAGCTAATAGTATACTAAGAAAATATATAGTAATAAATAAGACCACATAATAAACTCAAAATCTTTGAAAAACTGTATAATAATAAACATAAAAATAATAAAAATATAAAAACTTTCCTTTACAAAGTTTGGCTTAAAATGTTTTAGCGCCATATTATCTTTCTACAGAATACATATAATTTAAGGACCATAGACAACATTACGTAACCTTTTATATTGATATAAAAAATGTAATCTGTGCACGATAAAAATATCGTAAAATACACTTATAAGTTCGTAATTTTTACTTTTATTTCATTTTCCGTGAGATAAATAATGTGTTTGGAATGTTCGTTTGCCTTTAAAGACTCTCATACATACATCACATCGATATATCGGTTGACCGGTATGCATTCTCATGTGTTTCTCTAATAAATCTTTTCTATTCATGTCTTTTCCACACACGGCACATATATAATTAATATTTTTTAAATTACTATGCACACTTTCCACGTGGTGGTTCAAATGTTGAGCGATAGAATATTTTTTACTGCATTGACTACATTGATATTTTTGCTTCAAAAAACTTCGTTCCTTTGTGATTTGAGAAGGATTCTTTGGTAAACTACAGATTCTGTAATGTCAATAATCTTCTGGTAATTATGTTCATAAATAATATTAACATTTGTAAATATATATACCTAGTCGTAGCGCTGTGTGATAGCTACAAGGGTTGTGAATTCGATCACACTATGGGAAAGATTATCTTTGTAACAATATTTTCATCGTTTAATTAAATAAAAAGTAATATAGAATTCAATCACTCAAAACGCATTTCTCTAAAATAGTTATAATTTAAATAAATAAAGTACTTATTGATACCTGCTCTTTGCTTTCAAATCTGTTGCCTGTAATTTTTTATTTTCCTTTTTATTAGGTGGTAATAGCTTAGTATATTTTCTGAAGTTAATCATTCGAGGTTCACTATTTTTCTTACACCTGGAGCACACAAATTTTTTCCATCCTTCAAACGGCACAATCATTGGATATTTATGATTACATACAGTACAGGAAATGTTCATTCGTTTGACTTGTGTATTAGTATTCAAATTTCTTTTACGTTCATTGAGCTTTCGTTTTTTATTAGTGCCGATTATTGTAGTATGGGTATTCTTCTTTAAAAGTTCGTGTGTCAATGCAAGTTTCGTTGTAATGTTTGAGAAGCCTTCACTGACACCCAATTGTGATTGATAGGTTGAACCCAGTTGAGATTGATGAGTTGACTGAACTAAATATTGCAATATATATTTCTATAGTTATATAAAGTCATGATATATTCTATAATTATAGTATTATATAGTACTAATAGACTGTATAAATTTTAGCTCACTCACATGCACTGAGTGGTCGTTTGAAGGCTGCTTGTATTAGAGCATGAAAACGTTGTGCATTTCGTAATTGTCGCGCGCAACTCTCACATATCATACAATCTATTGGAACAACCTATGGAAAAAAATCTAAATATTATTTAAGATACGAGTGAGAAAATTATAATTGTACATAACAATTGTAACTTCAATTTACATTTTTCATTTACATAAAAAACATTCATTTTCTTTACAACAAGCGTAATAACGAAAGTAAGGGAAGAAAAAAAGAAGTCTAATGTTATTCTCTGTCTACCATCCATGATACAAGGCAAGATGTCTGAGGATGAAAGATGTAGAAAGTCGTACCCGAATACCAAAAATGTCATACAATAATTGGTCATATCGCT
>JAATLQ010020906.1:0-36282 GCA_013421005.1 Heliconius erato x Heliconius himera | reverse complement strand
ATGATCAGGAACTATTTTTTTCATCCCCATGTGTTCAGAACTCGCACCGATTATTATTTGCAAAAAAATGATCTGCTACGGGAAGTTAGCAGATCATTTTTTTAAGTAACTTTTTCCGGGGTAAAAACACCAGAACTATTTGTAAAATCTATCAGGAACTATAGAACTCAGCTGCATGCGAAGAGAACTCTAATTTATTTTTGATCTGCTGGAAAATGCTCTGCTAAGTTCACAGACACTTTTAAATGACCCTCGAAATGTACAGACAACATATTTTTACTATGTTATAATAACATGTATAGATTGGGTTAAACAACACACTTACGTCGGTATGTGAATATTCATATCCATCAGGATTAACAATAGGATTGATTATCCAATCAATATTCTCTAAGAGATCTCTATCCTCTTCTCGTAGATCCTCCACCAGACGGTGAATAACGTAGAGAGCTACTGGCACAGTCACCCATTCTCCTGCATGCATGGCTGCATCAAGGTAATAAACTGGTTTGCTAGCATCCGCGAAATTGGACGTAGAAATCTGCAAAAGAGAAGAGAATGCAATAATTTATCACCACCTGTGGCACAGAAGTAAATATTATTCACATTTACCTATGATCTGTATAATATAAAAAGATTATCATTTCCTTTTCCACTTTTCACTTACCAATGTGTCCTACATCTTTAACTTTTAAAAACAACAGATTTAAAATTTTGTGCTATATAAAGTGAATATTATTTAAATGTATACCTTCAAGTATTTTATAGGTCTACCCTCAAAACTAGGGCCAGCGTTTACCAATGTCACCAGATTAGGATATTGACTTGCGAGTCTCTCCATGTATTGATCAACCTGAAAATGAATTACATGATTCAATTTAGACGAAATGTTGTGGGGATGAAAAAGTGGGTCAGAAAGTGAGTATTTTAATAAATAAGATGTTTTGTTTTTTACGTTCTGTTAGTGAAAATGGTGAATTTCTGCTGAATTTTACAGAAGTTGTGTTGTGTTGTGGGTGGCCGAACTTAATGCCACGCTTTGCTTCGTTAGAAGGGTGAGGAAATAAAAATATTAAATATTTTATTTCCTATAGTGGTTATCAAACCCACAACGTGTGGGATATGATATCGCACATTGAAAACAAAAATGACATTATACCAAAAACCCAATTTTTCAATACAGCAGTTTTAAGTTTTTTATATAATTCTTATGCCCATATCTTGACAATTAATTGAAAACAAGCTATATTTTTAAGTTTATATAATACTCTAACTATCGCTCTTATAATTTGCAAGAAGAATAAGATAAGTGAACTAGTAGTTGTAGAAAAAAATGGTTTTGAAAAAAAAGTTCAGCATAGTGTCACTTTTGTTTTTATGTCTCCAATAAATTATATGTTTAACGTCATGTTAAATTAATTTGAATATCTAATGAATGGAGTAAATTGATATGAAAATAAAACATAAATATATTTTGGATGCTTAAAGTATTTATTTGGACAACGCGAACAAGTCTTATTTAATGCAGTCTCGAAAACTATCACTAAAATTACTTATAAATTATCACAAAAACAACTTCTATGTGTCTTATAAAAAATAAACAAATAAAAAAAATCTACTCTAAATTGTTAATTATTATTAATCAATGAGATCTTCACGAGCATATTTTTCTAATTAAAAATATTTTCATAATAGGGTTGGTAATATCCAGGTATCAATCCCGTATCAAAAAGGCTTCTGACCTCATTTTTCTTTCTTTCGGATATGTCCAATTTTTGCTGATACAATGTCTGCAGCTCTTGAGATCGACTACCCTAGATGTTCTTTTAGCCAAATCAAGTTCTTTGAAATCATCAAAGTAAGAGGTTTTGAACATTATTTAAATTTCGTTTTGTGCATTTTTCTCAACTTTGATAACTTTTATATCAGACAACTTAACAACTTCGCCTTCAGTACTCTTACTTAGCCTAGAAACCGGGAGTTGTTTTAAATTCACAAAATTATTCTATCCCATCTCGTTTACAACGTAAGGCTTTCCATGGTTTTTAGCATTTCTAATAGCACACACGTATTGAGAAGGTATGTAAATGGTTCTCGACTTGAGACATTTTTTTATCTCCTTCTCAATCATTGAATGTACGGCGTCTCCTTCGTTTTAAGTATGGCCGCGAATTAAAAAAGTATGGGTGATTAATTTTATTTTAAGGTTTGTGACCGCATGTATATACATCCCAATTGCATACTGGGTTCTTTGTAGGCCACATAAATTGTCTGAATAAAAAACTATGTCCAGATCTTTATCAGCAAAAGAAGATTTTTTCTGTAAGTTAAGTTAACTACCTATTTCGTTAGCTCCACGATTGCCCTGAGATTCATCCCAAAAGTAGCATTCTACATTGTCAGTGTTCAGATCTGATATCGTAAAATTTAGACAATTTATTTTAGACTTGTAGTAGAAGGTTGATACTTCTTCTTTAGGGACAGTTACGGCTTGTAAGTTGTAGCATGCCACTATAAAATTATCTGACACTTGTTCTTTGTCACTAGTCTTTTCTTCACGACTTTTCACTTTTTCTGCTAAATGGCGGTCATATTTTTCTTTCACAGCATCCTTTATAGGATTATCAGCCAGCTTGTAAATTGTGCATTGTTCACACTGGTCCTTCTTTGATATAAACAACTTTGGTATAATTATTTAAACATAGTTAAGTGAAATATTTGAGTAGAGAAGTGGCACTATATTAATTATGTAAGTATTGTATGAATCTTTTTTTGCAATTTTGACTATATATTATTGAAAAAACGACACTATACTAAAAATGTCAATAGCAATTTTGTATTTTTTTGCAACTTTTTTATTTTTTTATTTTATTATAAATAAAGTAAAAAATGACACTAAGCAAAATATGTCACTTTTTCACTTACCTTAACTAGTGTTCTGTCTGGCAGCCGGGGCATTACTGGTTTAGTGTCTGTTTATTATTTGGGTGAATATTTGAAGATAGACATATTCGGGGTTCGTAAAATTAATTCAAATATTGTGTCCAATTACAACATTTATAGGTTTAATATGATGTTTATAGAGGCGACTATTGAAGGAAACCAAACGCACACTTGTTGGACTACTCTATAGGTTTAAATCTGAAGCTGAAAATGTTCGTCAAACGGTAATGAGATATATAGCATATGGTAATTAGCATTAAAAAATGGTAATTATGCTTCGTTATTGGTGATTAGAAACAAAATTAATAATATACTGGAATCGCATATTTATTAGTCTTTTATATAATTAATTATCAAAAAATCTATCTGTTTGCCAAATATTCAAAAAGAACATATTTAACAAGTCAAATGGTAAGATTTGATGAAATTTTTAGGCCTAGAATAGGATCATCCTGGTACTGGTGGTGTCGTAAGAGGTGACTAAAGTACGTGTGGTAGAGTCACGTCGCCAGCAATGGCAACACGCATGGGCAGACTCGACCGGGTCATTACCACACCCGGCATTTAAAACCGGCGCTGAGTAGTGGCTTTATGCTACTGCGTATCGCATCAGGTAATGCCGGGCTCCAGCGCCCAACCCACCTTACAGGCAGGCAACGCACCTGTCGCTCCTCTGGTATTGCACGGTGTTGTGGGCGGCGGTGATCACTTACCATTAGATGACCCGCACGCTCGTTTGCCTGGTCTTTTCCATGAAAAAAAAAGACAGAACTTTAACGGCAGGTTCGACTATTTTACGTTTTGGCTTAATTGAAATATTACTTAAGATTTGAATAGTCCTGTTAGTCGGCTTAGATTGATGTATTACAGCTGTGGTCGCATCAAGCGAATTATTATTTCGATTCTCTTTCTTTGTAATAAATTCTTTTTTGCCTTATGTCGCTCTAGAAATGGTATCATATTCAAAAAAGAATTTAATATCTTGTTTTAGTTTCTCATATTCGATATTTCTTTTGTTATTTTTTTGTAATGAAAATTATTACTTTCAGACAAAACCTTGAGATCTTTAAAAAATTGATAATAGTAATAATTCAACTTTTAGCTGGCCTAGAGGAGTAAAGCCTTACAATATAACAAGAGATCAGTTTATACTGGATTTAATTACCATTTTCAACAATTCATTACCGTTTGTCTAAATACGAACGGGAAAAATGGTAATTATACAAATGGTAATGAGTTTTTGGTATACTTTTTTACATTAAACGTTCTTTATAAAAAATATGAATTTCGGAATGTCATCAATGAAAAGAGAATCCTATGACGCGTATCACATCTTATAAAAATTATTAATAAAAAAAATAGGCTTACCACGGCAATCTCAAACGGTAATGAGATTTTTATTTGACAAACACGATTATTGGACGGTTAAGGTAGGCTAGACTTGGCACCAATACACTCTTAGATGTCTCACCTGCACGAGTAAAGACGCGCTGCTGTACACGTTCGCATAGAACTTACTCTTTCAATAGTAATTCACAACACAACATTTCGTAGCAAAATAACCATGCGACTGTGTGAACAAATGGTAGTGAGTGGGACGCGCTGGGACAATTTTTGAAGTTAATACAAATTATCTAAAAGTGTTCTTTAATGTGTATGGTTTTGTCAATTGATAAAACATATAATGTATTACATAAATTACTGCTTTAAAATACAATCTTTAAAGGATATTTATAACTTTTCGAACATAAACCGCTAAAATTTGGGAATTGGGACACGAATGGTAATGAGGTTTGAGAAACGTTTACAAACATAACTTAGCTATTTTTAACAATAGGAATATATTATGTACATCGGTATGTAGTGTTGTAACAATTTTATAAATAAATAAAAAAAAAACATAACATTTTATCTTACTTAGTAGTTATTTGGGGAGGGCCGCGTGATATGCACATATTCAAATAATCACCCATTTACCAATCACGCTCGCGACAACAAAGTATGAAATGACATTAGCATCATCTAGCGAAAACTAATCTGACTATTAAAACAAGTGTTTTCGCAATTGACGTGTTTTTATTTATAGATTCTACATGTGGCCATAAGTCAAAATCAAACTTTTTTGTATAATGCCATTTTTGTTTTTAATGTGCGAATTGTGATGGGAGCCACATCAAACCCACAACCTGTCGTGGTTACAGTCAGACACACGCTTGTGCTCCTGCGCCAAAACTGACATAAATAAGATGGGAGAAAGAAAAAGAAAGTAATAAAATACATATTTCGATCTTAAATAATTCAAGCCATCAATGTGTGAAAACACTCCATTCTTCAAGCACCGCTTAGTTTTCCAAGAGGTTATGTGTTAAATATTGGAACTTAACGTGTTATTTTGTCTTTTTACCAAAGTGGCGAAATAAAAATAATGAATTTCCCCGTGATTGGAAATCATAGCTCAGGAAATGCACCTCACAGACGTCACGTTAACAGTCTAACCAAATATTGTTTTTTTTTTCAAATTTGTAAGCTACGAAGATAGTATACCTCAGCATATCTCGGGTAATTTGAAAATGGTACTAGTCTACTAGATCTACTTAGCTGCCAACGTTGTAAGTCCAGATCTGATTCCTTGAGAGATCTGTAAGAAAAGATAAATTGATTATGGTCAAGTTATTGTGAGATGGTAAAAGTAAGTACTATAAAATTATAAAATATTTACGTACGTATATTTGTAATAATGAGGTCATAATTTACAAGATATAACATATGTTGCCCGTGGTCTATAAAAAGTTTCTTATTAATTTCACTTCGACACATAGCCAGCATGGTCATTAAGAAATAACTAAATATACTAATCAATGGAAGAACTTATTAACTAAATATTGTATGACCTAGCATTTCATGAGTGCAGGAACAGTAATACATTGAAAAAAAGTATGTGTTGTAATTTAACCTCAATAATTCACAGATATAATAGACTTTAGTAACTTAAAGATGGTTATCTCTCATAGAGACCATGGGGTGATATATAAATTAGGAAGAAACACAGAATATCCTCCAGAATATAATATACAATACACAAAACGATTTAACGCAACCACCGGAATAGAGCTAACGAAAGAAGTATACTGCAATATAAATTTAAAAAAAAGTCAATATCACACAAAAATAAAAGGAAGGAAAAAAGCAGAAAAGGGCTCGGACCACCAGTGTCCGTGGTGTGTTTTATACAATAACTAGAGGGCGCGCGCGGCTTCGCCCGCTTATTAGGAGTGAATTCTAAGAAAACCACGAAACACATGTTCAATAAAATATTTTTAACAGTCAGTCAGTTTAAATTTTTATAATATCGGTGGCAATTGAAAGATTTTTCCATATAAACTTTCAATCCCTTATTTGAACCCTTAGGGGGTGAATTCTTAAAAACCATGAAACACGTATTTAATTAAATATTTTTAAGAGTCTGAATTTCAAATTTTATAAAAATCGGTACAGATTTTTTTTTTTTCCATACAAACTTTCAACCCCTATTTCGTCCCTTTAGGGTTAAAATTTTTGAAATTCCCTTCTTAGTGGATGTTCAGAATATGAAAATAAACATCTGCCCAAATTTCACGTTTCTACCATCAGCGGTTACGGCTCTGCGTGCGTCTTACCTCAGTCAGTCAGCACAAGTCCTTTTATATATATAGTAATTAAAAAAACACATAATTAATTTTCCACCAATGGTTTACCCAGCACAATTTTTTTAGGGTTCCATACCTCTTTTAGGAAAAAATAAGATGGACAATAATGTGATGATTTTTTTTCTAAAAAAAAATTGTACATTTACTTAAACAAAAGATATGACCGTTTGAATCGCAAAATACGCGTATTTCGACATTGTCAAGGGAATCAAAATTCATATGGTACTTCTGGTTGACCTAGAATTATAAAATTTGGCAAGTAGTATCTACAGCAAGAACTTGTTTAGGAACAAAAAAACAAATTGAAAACTATACATTTATGGTTAAATTCTAAAAAATGGGGATAAATTAGCATTAAGGCTGCTAGTTCAAGTGAGGTATCAGTTGAAAGGGCTCTTTTTAAGCAAAGAATTTCAGTAAAAGCTCGAGACCTCCAATTTTTGTACGGAATTCTCGGTGGGTGAGACCGAATCGCTTGTACGGTTTTTTTAATTTGAAACGATAGATCCTGAGATTAATGTGTTTTACAAAACAAATTATTATTTTTTTAACTTCACGCTTATCACTTTCCGCCCAATTCTAGAGGCATTGCGCGTGGAGTAGCGGAACACTACTCCGCGCTTTACCTCGTTACTAGAGAGAGGAAATGAAAATATTAAATATTCACATGTTCTTACATTAAAATAATGGACTTTTACGTTGTCACAAAATGGCCAGAAACATAGTTGTTATATGTAATTTCACAAACAACTAAACTACACTAACTATACAGATTTGAAAATGAAATAATTTCCGTATTCACGAAATAACCAATATTTTGTTTTCAGATTCACGCTTTATCACGCATAAAGTAGGGTAGCACGCAGCGCACGCGATGATACAATTTTTCCACACTTTGGCATATATTATTGCATTTTTATTAGGGATTTTTATTTTTTTGAAAATGTTGTATTGCCTATGTTAGTCAGTGAAGATGCAAGTTTCTAATAGTGAAAGGATTTTTGAAATTGGTCTGGTAGTTTTTGTGTGAAAACAATACAAACATACACATAAAAATACAAATCTTTCCTCTTTATAATATTAGTATAGAAGTATAGATAGTATAGAAGTATAGATAACGTTTTATTTACAGAATGATTAACAGACAAACCACAGATAAAACTACTTAATTTAGAAAGTTGAAATTTGGCATGTAGGAAATTTAGTCCCTACACCAATAGAGAATATCTCAAAATTCTTATTTACTCAAAATTGAATTTAATATTTTTGATTTGTTACTATCCACTACAGTGACCACTCAATTTTTTTATTTATATTTCTTTTAAATTTCAATTGAACTAGCTCACTCAAAAGGTTATATTTAAGTGTAACCTCTTTTTTAGAATGAGATTCCAACCCTCATTATGTGAGTATCGCACCATTTTCTAACTATACCACATGGGGCACATGTGTAGAATACTGTAATAAGTAGAATATTTTTTTGTTATTATACCTATTATAAATATCTTATCTTTTGTAATCAATAAAATCATGAATTGCCTAAAATTATCTGTTATATTATATATTTAAAAAAATATATTATTTTATTATAATTCACACAATACCTCGACATCGGAGCAAAAAAATGGAAATATTTAATATTTTCATAGTCATTTTCAAATGTGAATCCAACCCCACAACCTATCTCGTTTACATTCATACGCTTATGCTCCTGCGCCACGACTGGCCAAATTTTATTTCGTTCGTAATAAGTATGTTTTTTAATGTTTCTGCACTTTCACCCTCATATTTAGAACGCCGATGTGCATCTGGTTATGTCAAAAATAGAAACAACACTCTAAACAAAACTCAACACTATTTTAATTGGATTTCTTTTTGTCATAAGTTCTCCTATTTTGTAACATATTATCTTTTTTTGTTTTACTGTACAATCTCCTTCGTCTATTCTCCATACAATTTGACACTGTAAAGTAATTATTTCTCAACTGGTACGTTCTGAACGCTATAATCGAAGATCAGAACAGAATAGAACCAAATTCAAAAGTACTGACATCGGGAAAACCAAAACATATAAATGACCAATAACTGACTGCTAAATTAATATTGAACTACAATAAAAAAATCACTATTTGTATCTCTCTTCTCTAGAAAGAATATACATATACTTTTGTACTAAGATAATAAACTGAAGAGTTTGTATAGTTAAATGCTAATCATAGGAACTATAGACGAAAATTTAAAATCATCTTTCTGTATAGGACAGTTCTTTCTATGGAGGAAAGCTATAGGTAATATATTGCATCACGCTAATCGTGTCGATCATGTTAATGACAGTTGACAGTGTACCTACGGTCAGATATACTAAGGACACAAGATGTGTGTCATGATATATGTGTCATGACACTTTTATCATATATAACTCTTTCTCTAGTTATTTCTAATTTCGTCCCGTTATGGCAATTGAACGTACAAAATATGTTTTAACGCTATATTATAAATCTTTGATATTTTAATTTTTTTGCTGTATTCGTTTTTACAGCTTTAAACTGTATTCTGCACGTCGCAGGGTAGGCAGAGGGATAACCTAGTGTAAAAAAACTCCGTTGCCCATTTGCCGCCGAATTCTGGAGGCATTACGTGTTGATTAGCGAAACCCAGCACCAGAGCGAAGAAATTAAAATTTGAATAAATAATAATTCATTTCCACGAGTGGCAATTGAACCCACCACGTTGTCACGTTCACAGTCATACTGCTCCTGCACCGCGACTGGCCTCTTTAATATATAAATATATGACATGAGGTTAACATTTAATTTGTTAATTAGTTTGAAAGATCTTAACGTATATCTTAGGATAGCGACTTTTTATACTTAGAAAAGTTATAAGGCTACTAAACTCACTTAGCAACATCAGCACGATGAAGATAATGCTTTAAGTTTCCTTCACTTAAAATATTCAGAAATTCTTGTTTTTTCTCCGGTGATACCATCACGAGAGCGTCTCTTACTTCTATAGCGCCGTGATTCCAAATATCAATATTTAGTTTTGCCTGAAGTTCCATGAGAAGTCTTTGATCCGAATTGTCCCGTAAATAAACGCCGAAAACTGAATATCTGGAATGATTCAATTTAAAATACTTAGCAGGTTAGGTAGAGAGAATCTAATGATATAGCACTCCGTTTCCCACTATACGATATATGCATCTTGTTGTTCCATGAAATGCAATATTTCAGAAGATATTTTTTTTTCTTAAAAATAATTGATAGTTAAGGTTTATTAAATACTCTTAATTCATCTAATTTTTAAGAACATACTCGATACTATACTCGATTATTTAGTTTCACGCTGTATGCCGCATATAGCAGGGTAGGCAGGGAGAACCCGGGAACCAGTGTTAAAATACTTCTTTTCCATTAAGACACTTCTGCTTCCCATTTTTAACTGAATTCTAGTGACATTGCCTGTTGAGTGGCGGAAGTCAACGCTACCTTTGGCGATGTTACCAGATAGAAGAAATAAAAATATTTTAACTGAATCCAAAACCCGTCATGTTTCCTTAATTCATATCTAGAAAGTATTTCAAAGAGGAAGAATAGGAGCTTGCAAAATCACGGTGAACGTTAAAAAACCTATTAATGGCCACGTGCTATAGCGTTTCTTTTTAGTAAGTTCGTTCTTTATGTCTCATAGAAAGATCGACATCCATCTTTAATGTCTTTGTCTAATACATAATTATTTAGCTTCACTCTGAATTCTGCGTATAGAATGGTATGTCGAGGGAACCTAGTGTTAAGACACTTCATTGCCTATATTTGCAATTTTCAAAACAGAATTTGTCGAATGTCAGAAATGCCTACAAAGATGTGGAACGACAATTACAAATTTTCCCAAGTGGAAATTGAACCCATAGCCACCCTCACGGTCAGCTGCTGCGTCATTGCTTTGAAATTATAAAAAGTCTCAAAAATACTTACCCATTGTAAATATCATGGTTGGCTGCTAACGCTGATACGAAGTAAGCACTGAAGGCTAATAGTATTGCCCGCATTTTGCTAATGGCAATGACATACTAAAATGGTTGAAATCCTGCTCGTAATCCTACCAAGTTTGCTTAGTTTTATCAATAAAGATATAGATTATATCAAAATATTATGTTATTATTAATCGATTTTAAGGAATTATCTTATGTTTGCGGTATTTTATCAATTGGATAAATGTATTTTATATTCATGATAATTTCAGAGTCAAAAATAAAGAGATTTTTCATTAAACCCTGCATGCAAAAGTGTAGGCAGATGGACTAGTGCTAAGACTCTTTCTGCTCGATTTTCGAGACATTGCGGGTTGGGAACATGGAACTCAACGCTTTATACTACAGGCTGTAGGAGTAAACGAAAATAAATTAAAAATAATCATTCCTCCGAGTGATCATCGAACCTACAAGCGGTGCATTTACAGTCAGACGCTTTCCTAAAGTGCCACAACGGCCTTTTATGTGTTTTATATCAAGAACTCGACACTCGATATATCAAAAATGGTCTTTCGTGGTCTCTCTGTCTCCCCTGATGTAAGCGAGATATAGCGGGAAGCTCACAAATATATAGAAATTTCTTTTTTGTTTATTATTTAAAATAAAATTTAAGTAAAATGCTATCTCTCGCTGATTTCTTATAATGACTCAAAGGTGAAAGTTTCCTCGAAAATCTTTGGTCCACTTCCGGAATTACGAAGGTCCAAATTAGACTTCGGTCTTTCGTCGAAATCTGCTAACTTTAGAACTTTTTATGATTACTCGTAGAGTCGAGGCTTTGATGAAAGTAGAAACATCTAAGTGATCTTTAGTTCAAAGTTCACTTTTTATAATTAATCTTATTTTTATAGCCACTACACTTATTTTTTGCGCATCTAGGTGCAGCGGCTTAAAGTTTAACTGTAAATGGAATTTTTGTTTGTTTTTCTCCCTCAACATGCAATCTCTGGAAAATTGGGCGGTAAATGGGGAACGAAGTGTCTTTACTCTAGGTTTGTTCGTACCCTTCTATGCGGAATAAAGAAAATTTTGTTTGAAAAGATAGAAGAACTCTTCTTTTCTTTCCTTCTATTTTAATAATAATCTTCTAGAAATGTGGAAGAAGGTATTTATGTTTTTATCTTTTCATTTCGCCGTGAGAGCAGCGTAAAAATATTTGTATTTTATTTATTTCAAGATAAGTGAAGTAGTGACTTTATCTTTTTGGATTACGTACTTCCAAAGACAAAAACGCACCCTTATATTTTTTACGTATAATCGAAACAAAGCCTCGACTCTAGGTTATAATATTAATTTAGAAAATGTATAAAAATTTTAACGTAGCTGGATTAAAACCCGCGCCTCTTGGAATCCGTCCAAGCCCTCTACCATGCTATGCCATACGTTCTCATCAAGCTACGTCGACATTCTTATATGCTTGTTACAACTTGTTCATGTTTATGTTTATTATTTTTTGTACGTTTTCTAAATAAATATTTTTCTTTCCTAAGTGTGGAATAACATTTTTAATACTATAGGGTTCTTCCCGTGAACCTAAAGTTATGAAATTTGGCACGAAGTGAGAACTTACAATTATTTCTTCAGGTATTTCATAGAAAAAAATCATTACACACTTATAATTGTAGTTAATTTTACAAAAAATAAGTGCATATACCCGAAAACTTAAGCTCGTCCACTTTTAAAAGTTGTAAATACAAAAATATATAATTGTGAAATTGGTTCGGAAGAAATTGGTTGGGCGAGTCTGACTCGTATTTAGCCGGTTTTTTAAATTACAACCAAAGTCTTTAAGGAGAGTAATACTTGGCTTATTCTGGTAAAAATCTATTTACCAAGTTCATTACATGTACTTACCTCGTAAATAACACTTGGCACGTAATAGTGGATTACAGTTTTACTTTGAGTGTTTTCCTTAATGCTTTGTATGCACTGGGTAATGTAGATTTTTCTTATATTATTATTTTGATTGTGTTGTAATTATTATCCTATTTCAGTATAATAGTCTGCTGCGTTAAGGTACGCTTTTCTGTGACTGAAACAAAAATTAAATAAAAACAGTTTCAAGCTAAAAAGCCGGTTAAGTACGATTCGGATCCACCCACTGAGGCTTCCCTACCAATTTTAGGATTGTAGGTCAAGTTATAAATAAAAAAAATATTTATAAAAACAAAAACCCCGACTGAATAAAACTAAAAAGAAAATAAAAAAACTCAAGAATTTATAAGGATTAACAGTCGGGACCTCTTTAAATTATGCGGGGTTCCTGGTAAAGATTTTATTGATTGAAGAATTACTTATAGAGTTGTTAATACGAATCTAACGCTACCTCAATTATGTAAATCCGTTTAGCGGTTCTGGAAATATGAGGTAGTAAAAAATATTACATACATACAATCAAGATACGCGTGAAAAACATAACCCTTCCTGCCTTGCCTTAGGCCGACTGCTAGTCGGGAAAAAATCACTACAAATATAAGTTTGTAATGATTTTTGCAAGCACATCCTCGATGGCCAAAGTTTTACAGATGCCGAGTAAGACGAAATAGCCCAGCAGATTCAGCTTCCAAGCAAGCATCTGACCTCTTGACCCAGATACGTCATTCTTCAGTTACATCAATGTCCAGGCAATGTTCGCGTTGCCACTAAAATTATATTTTGACGATCAACAAAACTGTTGGTTTTCTTAGTGTTTGCTAATTTGTTTCGAGTGCCAATTGCTGCATTTAGAGCCCAACTAGGACTGCACCAGGACAGTTTCAGTTGCAGTTGAGACGTTGTTGACGAGTATCGGAACTCAACGAGGCTCTTTGTTTTATCAGGGCAAGAGAAAAAAAACAATATTATCTCTAGTGAATATTGAATCCACAATCATCGTGTTTTCTCTTTATGATATTAAGACTGACACTTCAATTTGACATTATAAAAATAATATTTGCCTATTTTCATGTATCCTAGTCCTTATATTTAATTAAGTTACTATTTCACCTCAATACACTTGTCCCAACTACTTAAGACGTAACCTTTGATATTTTATTATAGGTCAACCCTTTTGTATTAAAGGTCTTATAGATTTCGGACAAATTGTAATAAGAATAATAAGCCAGTCATGGTTCAGCAACACTGTGTCTGGATATTATACGACGGTTTTTTGGTTCGACTCCAATTCGTTAAATAAATAATTTTCATTTCCTGGGTCTGATAACAAATAAAAATTGGTGTTGAATTACTCTACTCAACATGCAATGTTTTAAAAATCCAGTGAAGCGTGGAGCTATGGTTTGTCTTGTTAAAAAGTTCCCTGTGACCATCCTGCCATTTGCGAGATACTGAATAAAATTTATAGAAATTTTAATTGATTAATTTAAAATCAAAATATTCTTTATTAAATAAACCACCGGCTCGGAAATTATTATATTCAGAGAAGAGCCGGCAATACACACAACATTTGCTCTTGTAAATGATAATAGTACAATTTAATTATTACATAGACTGGCAGCTACATTTTTATCCTATAAATATTCTTGTTAGTATTGTTTTTAATGAACACATCGTGGAATTTCATTATAAATGCATGACCTGATCCATTGATGACACGACTAATTGTATGACCAGATTCCGTAAGAAGCAGCATATATTCCTTATAAATTCAGATATTCAGGCTTATTCACGTTAAAACATTTAACATATTCATCATTATTGCTATAAATAATATTCTTTTACCTAATCTGTGTAGTCATAAGACAATAAATACGACATTCTATGTGCCTGACGTATGTCTGACCGCAGGCAGGTAAGTTAGGTTTTCTTGATCGGTTTTGTGTTCTTTTGAACATTTATCTATTTAGATCAATTCTCGGAATTAATGAGTTCAACTTAACAAACTCTTTCGCTTTATAACATAAATAAACTTTACTTCTAGATACACGAATTCATGTTAAGAATGTTATTAATAGTGTATCCGTCTATGAAAGTTATCATATTCTTCATCATGAATTTTACATTTAAATTCTTTGAACAGTTCTACGAAACATAAGCTTATTCTAACAGGAATGTTCGTGAGCGTTCAGAGCTTTCAATCAATATAATATATTCTATAGATTTCCTGGCTCCCACCATTTTTCACGTCCAACATAATATTCTAGGAATAAATACCTTTACTGATACGGATCGCTTCGATGAAACGAATACTTCAAGGTTTCGAAAATAAAAAGAATCCGATCAAATGCAAGGCGACCTCGCCCACCGAGTGTTTCGTATCAATTTGTAATTGTAGATTAGGAACAAGAACCTGACTTATAAAAATAAACTAACATATTTTTGTTGTCGTATATTGGCCCTCATTCTGTATGAAATGAAATATAAATATTATTAAATTTGACATATATTTTTCTATAATATATCTATTAATTGCCATCATTCGTTTTTATTGTAAGTTCTCATTTCTTGCCATATTTTATAATTATAAATCCAAAGAAGGACTTTATAGGTTTCAATTACGCTTCGAATTTCTAAAGCTTATTTTTTGTGCTCTAAATGATCGTAGATCTGGATATTTGATATTAATTTAGGTTTGAATTTTTTTCTTCACGCTGTATTCCGCTCACAGTAGGGTAGGCAGAGAGAACACAGTGTTAAGATACTTCCCCCTTTTTCACAGACTTCTGGAGGCTTAATTTAACGCCGCCCTTTGCCTCGTCACCAGAGCATACAAATAGAAATATAATTTAAATAAATATCTAATTTCATCGAGTGTCGCAGTCACTAAGATTTGTTTCTTTTTTTAATTTAGATTTGATGCCTCCACTATCTCTTGAGATAAATGGTCTTGACAGACATACAGACAACAAAATAATTTTATAAGGGTTCCATTGTTCTTTTGAGTAACGGAACCCTAAAAAGTGTTTTTTCCGGTTCCTACAAAATATACTGTAGGCAATTTATACAAATCATTTTGATATAATTCACCGTACCTGCGGGCGCAGTTAAATTGAGTCATGCGTCATACACAACTTTAAATGACTTCCATTTAACCACCGGGGTAATTTTTATTGAACATGTTACAATTTACAATTCTGTTGACAAATAGGATAAAAGCTATGAATTTAGGTGAAGCTCTTGCCAGAAAAGGGGAAACGTGTTAGTTGTGAGTTCGATCCTCACTTGATAACAAGGCAAAGTGTGGCGGTGAATTTCACCATGCAATACATCTGAGCTTTGCGCATGGAACGGAGTGTCATAACTCTAAGTTCTCTCTGCCTATCCTTTAATATGCGAAACACAACCTAAAGAGTACTTTAAGAAATATAAACAAAAACCCTTTTACGTAAGATTTGAAATATATTCTCTTCTCATTCGTTTGCATCGAGGCCATCGTGGCGCAGAGAAACAGCGTTTTACTGTAAAAGCAATAGTTGTGAGCTGAATATCCGGTAGAGGAAAGAGTTTTTTTAACCTCACCTTATAGCAGTGAAGGCAGAAAGAACCTGGGAACATAGTATTAAGTCAATTCGCTTCCATTAAGCAGAGTTTTTTCTTATTTTCCAGTAAACTAAGAACGGGATGTCTTGACACTACTTTACCTATCCTAGTATAAACGACACATGATGATATTTCAAATGTCCAAGATATTCCAACGTGACTATATTTATTTTACGCAATCAAAAGATACGAGCTAATTATGAGTCGTTTTTGCTGCATATCGTATGAAATTCACCATGTTATCAAAACCTATATAATGGGATATAGGGTATCTGTCCATGGTAGTTAGCCTTCATTCGATATAAGATTCCTCGATGGACGGATTATCCAAGACTAAAATGAATATTCAATTCGAACCAGCAGTTCCTGAGATTACGGGATTAGCACGTTCACCCAAACAACAGAAACAACCAAAGCGACGGTTGTTTTAAACTTCAACAGAATGAATTATTTTAATTTATCCTCAGTAACAGGATAGAGCATTGAACATACCATGTCTCGAAAATTATTCGGAAAGTGGTGAGCGGAGTGTCCTAATGATAAATTCTCTTTGTCCATCTTGTCATAGGCGACGTGTAGTGTAAAACAAAAAAAATCTAAATACATTCTTCATATTTTTCAGTCAGGAATTTGTTAGTATAATCCGTTCATGATGCGAAGGTTATTTATTGTTATGTACATATCTAGTCGAACAAGAAATTTTGGCTGACCCAACTCAATCTACGTCAAATTCTCTTACATTTGGTAAAAGGATTTAGTGGGAAGAGATTGCGAGTTGATTGGTATTTAAGTTCATTTTTTGTCACTGTTTTTCTTTTTTAAGGTACTGCATCTCAAAATAGAAAATGGAACCCTTCCATAGGATAAGATTTCGTCCGTCTGTCCATCGGTCAAGACCATTTATCAAACTAAAATTAATATGAAATATTCAAGTTTCACGGTCCACAAAAAAATTAAGCTTTTGCTGAATATCGTATGAACTTCGTCGCGTAATCAAAACCTATGGTAATTTAAACCTATAGATGATATATTGAGTTTATTGCAGTACAGATAAACGAAAAAAATCGAAAAACGGAAATTAATATTTATATTACAGATAAATAAACTGATTGTCTGTAAAATCGATTTACGGACTATAATTTTACGTGATAAAGTAACATGGATAAAAATTACATACTTTTATGAATTGAATTTAATGACTATCACTGAATTCAAATAAAGAATTTTGTATAATACGAAGAACGATTTCTTTTTCAATAAATTAATATTATTTGCTCTCCGTAATTATTTTTTTTTACATAAATCATACAGCTTAATTAAAAGTAAAAATGTGCTATTTAATTACAATTAACAATGAATGGATAGAAAGATAGTTTGTTACGCGCTCTCGCTGCTCCAGCGGAACGTGACAACGAGTCATACATTTTCGTACGTGCAGTCCGGCCTTTATCGGTTTATATGACGATATCATGTGAAAATTATAAAAAAATATAAGTGTAGTTCGTTCAAACCGAGTTAGACCCGCCCGCAAACTTACGTCTATAAATATATACTAATATTTTTAAGGTCAAATTTTTTTTTATTATCTTAAGCTAGCGGCCCACTCGCGGCTTCGCCAGCTTACCAACTATAATTCTTTTATTTTGCTGTATTTACCAATAGATTGATTATTTTATTTTATTGTTATACTAGAGGCCCGCCGGCGGCTTCACCCGCTTGAACTACATAGTTAGTTACTCAATAAACAGAATTGACTGACAGCTATAATAACGTCTAATATGATTTTTTATTACTTTAATCTGTTATCTTTAAATATGATTTTTTTACTACATTACCGTAATTTCTTTTTTTTAAATTTTAATTGATACATAAAGTTAATTATTTATTATACGTATATATTTAACATTACGTTCCCGTAACCTATAAGACACTCCGTTCCCCACTTTCTGCCGAATTCAGGAGGCATTGCATGTTGAGTTTCAGAACTCAACGCCGCACTTTGCCTCGACACCATAGCGAAGAAATGGCAATATAAGTTAAAGTAAATATTTCATCTCCTTGAGGGGGGTGGAACCCACAACCAGTCGGTTTTACAGTCACATTCTGTGCCCCTGCGCCACGACTGGCCTCAAGGATTCATAATATTCTTTGTAAAATATTGTTTTTAAATTAGTTATTTTTACTTTGAGATTCATGCATTTTCTTATTACCACGCTCAAATCGTCAACTTGAAATGTACACTGTTCTGCATGTGCTTAACCGTTCTTTAATCTGACGCAATTGAATTTGACATTCAAAAAATGAAGCATGTAACTTCTTATTTTAATAAAAATTATTTGACTTTGACTTCTGGGGATCATTTTTTTTTACTAATCTGACGGGCTGTCCTCAACGCTCGCCCTTATATGAAGGATACAGGTATGGTATACGTGTTCTAACGCGCTCTAGTTACATGCAAAATCCTCGCTTGGGATCTACTACTATCACAGTTGCACCGACAATATAAGCCTTAGACACGTTTGGACAAGTTTCACAAGCATTTGTGTGAGAGGTAAGAAAATTTAGCTTAGTGCGAGCAGCTTAGAATACTTGGACTATCTCCAAGAAGCGCAGATTCAAATATCGCTACGTACATTTTTTTATATATATATTTATTAAATGTGTGGAAAAACAATATAAAAAATTTTCTTTTTTTGAGAGATACAGAGATACTGACAACATAAATATGTTATGAGAAATGTTGACGTAGCTTGATATGGAACGTGCGGCTTACTTGATCAGAGCGCTTAAACGATTTCCAAAAGGTGTGGGTTCAAATCCAGCTGCGCTCAAATTTTCGTACGTATTCTAAAAGAAAATATTTTTATTATAAGTCGTGTTATTGGTATAGACTATTCTCGTGTAAGATAGTCTATTCTGAATATGCGAAGAATGGACTATCAAACATAAAAATATTTTTTGATTCAAACCAATAGTTCCTGAGATTAAGGTGGTCAACCAAACTATGCAGCTTTATAATATTAATATATTTTTCCTATCTTATACCTTAACATTGATCTAACATTTTTTCCTCGAACAAAACAAAACTAAAGCACTACCGAAAAATATATTCATATATTAAAATAAATTGAGTTTCTAGAGTACCTACATCTGTTAAAAGTAAATATTAACTGAACTCTAACCGACGTCGTTCCGAAGCCAAAAATAAAATATCAAAACCCTTTTAAGTAGAATCTCCCGCGGGATTCAATTTCGCAAATGGTTTAAACAAGACCTTTGGCTACATTTGCGAGTTTCGTGTATTTAGTTTTTCGAATGCACACAATGTTTTGTCTTTATGTATTATTTAGGTTTGACGTGGCGCAGAGGCACTAGCAAGCGACTGTAAACGCAACAGGTTATGGATTCGATTCTCATTTGAGGAAATTATATATTTAATATTTTCGTTTTTTTTTTCGCTCTGATAATGGAATAAAGCGTGGCATTAAGCTTCTTCGCTACTCAACACGAAATGCTTCCAGAGCACAAAAATGTATTATTAATTATGTAATGCCAGTCGTGGCGCAGGGGCACAAAATGTGACTGTAAAATCGACTGGTTGTGGGTTCCATTCCCATTCGAGGAGATTAAATATTTATTTACATTTATATTTTCGTTTCTTCGCTCTGGAGTCGACACAAAACGCGACGTTGAGTTCCGCCACTCAGCACGCAATGTCTCCAGAAATGTTCCGTCGTATTCTGGAGGCATTTATTAAGCATAATAAGTAATGAAAAGATAATCCTTCTAATATACAGCCGAGGCCCTCATGGAGCAGTGGCACAGTGTCGGATTGTAAACGTGATGATTGTGGGTTCAATTTCTCCTCGGAGGATAATTATATTTAAATTATGCATACGTCACTCAACACGTTATACCTCGAAATTAGGTAGAAAGAGAAGAAGGGAGTGTTTTGACACTAGGTTTACATTGCTAGGCGGGTAGGGCGTGAAGCCAAAAAAGTAAATTATAGTAAAAATGCATATCTTCGTATCATTCAAAGTGTTCCAATCATTAGTAGCCAAATATATAGTAAAATATACATTGATGAGGCCGGTCGTGGCGCAGCGGCACGAGGTGTGACTGCAAAAACGACTGGTTGTGGGTTCGAATCCCACTCGAGGAGATGAAATATTTACTTAAATTTATATTTCCATTTCTTCGCTCTGGTGTCGAGGTTAAGCGCGGCGTTGAGTTCTACCACTCAACACGCAATGCCTCCAGAATTCGGCAGAAAGTGGGGAACGGAGTGTCTTAACACTAGGTTCCTTCTGCCTACCCTGCTGTGTGCGGGATACAGCGTGAAGCTAATTTTTTTTAATTTAATTTATATACATTGATATTGTAAATATATTAATAGTTCGGTTGTAGCTAACACGGCTTTACATCATCGGGATTACTCTGTGTTGCTCTTTGTTGCTCGATAGGTTTTATTGAACTGTTATACTGTAACAGATAGTTGTCGTTAAGGTACTTTACTGTTAACCACACCTGTTTGTTGAGGCCAGTCGTGGCGCAGCGGCACGAGGTGTGACTGTAAAACCGACTGGTTGTGGGTTCGATCTCGAAGTGATGAAATATTCGAGGAGATGAAATATTTACTTAAATTTATATTTCCATTTCCTCGTTCTGGTGTCGAGGTTAAGCACGGCGTTGAGATCTTCCACTCAACACGCAATGCATCCAAAATTCGGCAGAAACTGGGGAACGAAGTGTCTTAACACTAATTCTCTCTGCCTACCCTGCTGGGTGCGGGATACGAGTCGTACAGCGTGAAACTGATTTAATTTAATTTTGACTTATTTTAAACAAGAAGATTTTATAGCTTTAAATAAAATATTTTTTTTCTTATTAGAAAAAAAATATTTTATTTAAAGCTATAAATTCGACGCAAAACAAAGTTAAAGCTAACAATCATTTACTTAACAAGTAAACAAACAACTAACAGGACAAAAGCTACATCGAAATAGTCAAACTTTATAATCGAATTATGACAGAATACAATATTCAAGCAGGCCCTGTTCCGTGACGCGACGTGACTCTCCCTCCCTATACGTGACATGGTTCGAGTATGAGAGTATTACAGCGTGATTTAAGTGAGCCACTTTAATTCAATAGGCATTGAATACTTAGCATTGTGAAGATTGTCCCTTTTGTGGAACGTGTGAAAAAAAGAGGCTATATTGAGATGTTAGATACTTTCCTATTACATTAATTTTGTTTGAATAATTAAATAAAAAAAAATTAAATCAGCTTCACGCTGTATCCCGCACACAGCAGGGTAGGCAGAGGGAACCCAGTGTTAAAACACTCCGTTCCCCACTTTCTGCCGATTTCTGGAGGCATTGCGTGTTGAGTGGGAGAACTCAACGCCGCGCTTAACCTCGACACCAGAGCGAAGGCAGGAAATATAAATTTAAGTAAATATTTCATCTCCTCGAGTGGGGATCGAACCCACAACCAGTCGGTTTTACAGTCACACCTCGTGCCACTGCGCCGTCACTGGTCTCAATTTAATAATTATCACATAAATCATAATAAAACATCTTCAATATTACCTTTTTTGTTTTTCTTGAATATATTCGATAATCAAATCGAGATAACAGAGCGTAAAGTAAAAAAATGGATTATTGTAGGGTTCCGTATTTCAAAGGAAAAAAACAATACCTATATAGGATCATTTTGTTGTCCGTCTGTTCGTCTCTCATGATTATTATTTTTATGAATTTGTGGAGGTATACAGCCGAGATTAATATAAAATATTCATGTCTATAATCCATTGGAGTTGGAACAAATTAAGCTTCTAAGTAAACTAATCGAGAGATGAGAGAGAAAAGAGGGCTTTTTCAATGTCGTTTGCTGCATGAAATTTGGCAAGAAATGATAACATACAATAGAAAACAACAACACGGTTTATATTTTTAGTTTATTTTAACTTACATTTGTACAACCAACTTATATTTGTAATTTTTTATAAATAGTACCTATAAAGGACTTCTCATCTCATAAATCATGAAATTGGTACGGAACTCTCGGTACTCAGTTGTTAATTGTGATTTTGTTGTAGAAAATTATTAACTTCTACAATGAAAAAAATTGCCGGTTACCGAATGTGAACCTGCGCCTATTTAGCAAACAATCATCATCAGATTTTTTTTTAAACATAAAAATAATATAATATTAATTTAAATCATATTAATATAAATCATATAATTCATATAATATTAATATAAATCATATTCATGCTGTATCCCGCATACAGCAGGGTAGGGAATAAGAAACCTTTTGTTAAAACACTTCGTTTCCCACTTTCCGCTGAATTCAGCAGGTATTGCGTATTGAGTGGCGGAATTCAACGCCGCGCTTTACTCGACACCAGAGCGAAAAATGAAAATATACATTTTAATAAATATTTTACTTCCTCGAGTGGGCATCGAACCCACAACAGCGTTTACAGTGTTAAAGAGTTTACAGTCAGACACTTGTACCTTGAGCCAGGACGGTTCTCTATTAATATTATAAATAAAAAATAATACCGAAGTATCAGCGACTGCAGTTACGGCGATATAATATTCACAGTTCGGATCGTCATTCGTTAGCTTCACTTGCATTAATCCTATTCGTACAAAACCAGGACTCTTTAGGCAAATTGAAAGACTTGGCTCGAGTTCAAATCACAATGGAAAAGTTTTTGCTTAAAACGTTAAAAACTTTTGCATTTCAATATATTTTATGTTTTACCTACAGAAATCTGGGATAAATACTATATTATTTTCATTTCTTCGCTCTGGTGTCGAGGGAAAGAGCGGCGTTGAGTTCCGCCACTTTACAGGCAATGCCTCTAGGATTCGGCTCTCTCTCTGTCTACCCTGGTATATGCCCCCATACAGCGTGAACCTGAGAAATAACATCTAAATATTTTTTTTCTGCAGCCATTGCTTGGCGCAATGTACAGCATCTGACTGAAACGCAAACTCTATAAGTTTGATTCCCAGTTAAGGGACGAACAGTATTGAAATGCCCTGTTCTGGTAAACAGAACGCGGGATCGAGTTTCGTCACTCAATACGCAATCGAGTAGAGTCTCGAAGTTTAAGCAAAAAGTGGAACGGAGTGTACCACTCTACTATCCAAAACTAAATTTGAAGAAACTTTTCATTTATTTTCAAGTACAAAAAATACTAAAACGTTATAGAAAATATTATATTTCATAAATAAAGTCAGCGAATGCAATTAAAACAATTCATACAATTTAAGCGTTTTCCCTGCAAATATTTACATTAAAATATGTATGTAACGTTAGCGTCGCTTTAGTGGCACTTTGCTAATTATGGATCTACTCGGATTGCAGCCTTTTAACGTAATCTGTGTAAAATCTCATTTTGTGAAAACTTCATAATTTATGAAATAAATACTACGACTATCGGGCAGTCGTGGCGCAGGAGCACAAAGGTGTGACTGTAAACGCAACAGGTTCCGGGTTTGATTCCCACTCGAGAAAATTTAATATTATTTTAATTTTTCTTTCCTGGTGACAGGGTAAAGCGTGGTGTTGAGTCCCGTCTCTCAACACACAACGCTTTCAGAACGTGGCGGAAAATAAGGAACAAAGAATGGTCGTCTTAACACTAGGTTCCCTTTGCTCACCTTGTTATATGCGAAATAAAGCGTGAAGTTACTAGCTAGCTAGTTATATTGTTCTTACACTTAAAATACGCTTGCATCTAAAAATTCTAAAAATTTCAATAATTTTCATTTTTGTTACAGGCATTGAACATATTATTTGATGCCAAAGAACTTGTTATAAAGAAAGCGTGCAATGTCCCAATAGAACATGATTATAGGTTAGATTTTCATTCTAGGGAATGAACAACATAAAACAAGCGTGTGCCAGTAACTCGACGGTTGTGGGTTCGATTTCCACTCTGGGAAATAAATTATTATTTGTCATTTCCATACTTTGGTACCAAGTGCAAAACAACACAATTAATGCAATATAATTCCACGAAAATTAGGCATAAAGTGGGGAACGGATTATTATAGTACTTGGTTCCGCTGCCTAACTTGCTAAAATCACAAATACAATCACAATAGTAAGTTTTGCTCAGTGTGGTTGTTGGTTTTAGCACGTAGTATCTCTGAAGGAGACGTAAAGGGGAAGAATCCCTCTCATGTGTAATATTTTTGCAGAGTAGGAAGAAGAGGAAATTAAGATCCTCCTATAATCCAAAAAAAAAATTCCTTTAAAAAAATCCAATAATATATCCACAAAAACACAATTTTTGTAATAATAATGATAATACAGCATCTCTTGCATCTCTCAGTACAACCATCTTAAGACTTAAACGTCTAAGTGCTTCCAATTTTCCCTAAGACCGAGACTCGGTATAAGCATATTACGCTTAAACAAGTTGGATGTACGCGGTTAGTTTAAGGCGATTACAGCAAAACTAGCTTAAATGCTATCTAGGTCACCTCGAGACCTGTTCAGGACATGTGTTCGCTAAGTTGCTGAGGTTATATACGAGGTGGTTGTAGCTCAAGGAATTCCTGGATGGACTAGTTTGTATGGGTAATGATGTATTTTTTTTATTTCCTTTTGTATTTCGTAGTAGGGTTGGCAGAAAAATCTAGTGGTAATTTTTGAAGTTTTGCGTGTTGAGTGGTCGTAGTGAACGCTACGTTTTTTTTCCTTGACATTAGTATCAAGGAAAAAAAACGTAGCGTTAAAATTTTAATTTCGTCGTTCTAGAACGACACCTCATGCCGCTGCGCCACGACTGGCCTCAAACTGGCCACGAAATTTTATTAAATAATTAATTCATTTCACCCAGTGGAGATCGAATCCACAAGCAAGCAAATCAAGCGCAATGAAATTTGCTACTGTAGACTATATTACCTCGAAAATTATGTGGTAAGTCGATTGCAGATTGTCTTAACATAAGATATAACGTGAAACAAAAAAAAAATCTGAAGAAATATTCGAACCCACTACCCAAACGCGGTATTGATTAGGTCTTATTTAAAAAAAACACCCCTCCGACAATAAGTAGCGAAACTCAACATTTTATTACTTCTTTGTAAAGAATATTAATTTAAAACTTTTTATTAATAATACCAAGTAAAGATGACTGTAATAAAAAAAGCTTAATATTAAAAAAAAAAACGACAAAGTTAAAGTGTACCGAAGTGTAAAGCGGCCGCGCGACTGCTATCAATTAATCAAAACGTTGAAAAAGTTTGACTGATTTTAAAGTGTTGCTGTGATTGATGAGAAGCACGAGAAAGTTGGGTTTTACTTGTGATACAAGTACGTAGAGTTTTTCTATAAGATTATAAAGAATAATTGTAAATGCGACGGTTGTGGATTCGATTACCGTTCGAGGGAGGGAATAATTTTCATTTCTTAATAATCAAAATAATCAGCTTCACGCTGTATCCCGCACACAGCAGGTTAGGCAGAAGGAACCTAGTGAAAGACACTTCGTTGCCCACTCTATGTCAAATTTTGGACGCATTGCGTGTTGAGTGGCAGGACTCAACGCCGCGCTTTGCCTCGGCACCAGAGCGAAGAAATGGAAATATAAATTTAAGTAAATATTTCATCTCCTCGAGTGGGGATCGAACCCACAACCAGTCGATTTTAGAGTCACACCGCTGCGCCACGACTAGCCTCATTTTCATTTTTTGAATTTTATTTTTTAGCTCTGATAGTAAGTCAAAGCGTAGAGTTGACTTCTGTCACTTAATCAAATGTTGGGAGCGGAAGTGTCTTAATATTAGGTTACGTTGTATACGAATTAGGTTAATTTGATAAATGTGAAATATATGTGCAACTAAAATATACATTTACAGTGCTTTCTACAACAAAATATTTTCTAATAATATAAAAACAAAAAAAATCAATTATACTTGTAGTTTTGATGGTGAATAATGAAAGTCTACTCACGTTTAGCACTGAGTTTAATCAACACCACTTTAAATGTACATACAGTGATAACACAAATGGTAAAATCACAATTAAACACGGTACAGTATATAAGAAAGTCAACTACAAACATATATATATATATATATATATATATAACAACACAAAAGATACAAATTTGGAATAAAATACTATATAAGACAAAGGAACTTATAGAAAGCGCATCGAGAGGCAAGCATCGACTGTTATAACTAAATATGCTTTCGACAAGGGGGTAGGCGTTAATATTACCATACCTGAATATAATAAAATGAATACGAATACTTACTATAAAATATATAATGTCTATCAAATGTAGGTATGTATATAAATGATAAATAAATAAATTACAATATTGAAATATATAAATGACACATATTAAAAATTAGCTTCACGCTGTATCCCGCACACAGCAGGGTAGGCAGAGGGAACATAGTGTTAAGACACCTCGTTCCCCACTTTCTGCCGAATTCTGGAGGCATTGCGTGTTGAGTGGCAGAACTCAACGCCGCGCTTAACCTCGACACCAGAGCGAAGAAATGGAAATATAAATTTAAGTAAATATTTCATCTCCTCGAGTGGGGATCGAACCCACAACCAGTCGGTTTTGCAGTCACACCTCGTGCCGCTGCGCCACGACCGGCCTCATGACACATATATTTATAGTTTATTTAATATGACACATATTAAATAAACTATAAATATAAATAATAGTTCTCTACAAACTTTTATTTAATGTCACTTAAAAATAATGATATAATAATAATGAATAGAGTAACAAAATGCAATATCTCGAATACTGGGCGACGTGTGGGCAACGGAGTGGCTTAACACTACGTTCCCTTTGCCAATCTTTCCATATGCGTGATACAGAGCAAAACTAATAAAAACAATTAATGCCTTAAATTACCTGCTCCATACATTGTTCCTTACAAATACCACCTTTTCCTCAAACTTAAGTTACTTTAGTTCATATCATACCTATTATATCGTGGATAAGTAATAAGGAATTTTCTTTAGATATTAGTCTTTTGAAAGGGCGCTGTTGTGGCCTCGAGCCAAATCTTGTTACTTCGTTCTGACGATGCCAATATTGTGAAAATGTTCACAAATACTAGAAATTTGCTATGGAGGCTATATACACTTTGAACTGCGGTATTGAGTGTTGAGTGGCGGAGCTCAACGCCGCTATTTGGGTCAACGCCAGAGAGCAGTAAAAAATATTAGATTTTTCATTCCCTTGGGTGTGAATTGAACCCACAGACTGTCGCGTTTATGGTCACACTTGTGACCCTGAACCACCATTGGGCCTCGATTTACGTAATTACATACATTTTTATGTTTTAACTTTTTAAAACTATCTTTATACTTAGAGTAAACCATTCTGTTACTAAGAGATTCCGTCACGGTGCAGGGGCACAGACGTGTGACTGTAAATGCGACGATCGTAGATTCGATTTCCATTTAGGGGATTGAATTATTATTTATTAATATTTTCTTTTCTTCGCTCTAGTAACAAGATAAAGTGCGGAGTTGATTTTCAACACTTAATATGCATTGCCTTAAAAATTGTTCGAAAAGTGGTGTGGTTGTCTTAACACTAGGCCCTAGCCCTTGCTACCGTAGTGTATGCGGGATACAACATGAAGCTGAAAAATTATGAACTTCAATATTTTCCATTCTAATGATTATGGGTTCAATTTCCACACAAAGAAATTTAATTATTTTTTCATTTCCCAGTTTTAGTAGATCAAGTGCCGCATTAACTTTTACCTTTCACCGTGCAATAGCTCCGAAATTTGACAAAATGTTTTTTTTATTTATTCTAACAGCTTCCCACTGTATCCCTCATATAACATGGTAGGCAGAGGGAACCTATAGTTAAGAGAATCCATTGGCAAGGCATTGCGTGCAGTCGCGAAATTCAACGCCATGCTTTGCCGAGTTACTAGAGCGAAGAAATGAAAATATTAATTAATAATAATTAATTCCCCTTATTGAAGATCGAACCCACAACCACAAATGTGAATGACCGAAGCGATTATATACATATATATACATAAATTCGTACAAACTTACTTATGACATTTGATATTATCGCCTCACAGCCAACGACGACGGCGCAAGTGGATGTGACAGACAGACTTACGACCTGTCGCGATGTGTTATTTGTTTCGGTAATATATTTTCTTGTGAACTTATAAATGCTGATACTAATATGTGTTATATGAGTAAATAATATTTTTAGTTATTCTTTCTTATATGTAATGTGTAAAAAATTAGAATATTTATTGAGGCCAGTCGTGGTACAGGAGTCATAAGCGTGTGATCGTACCTCGACATGTTGGGAATTCGATTCCTACTCGAGGAAATGAAATATTTGATTTCTTCATTACCTCATTCTTGTTACTAGACTACGTCTTGTAAAACCCCGTTACCAGTCAACATGCAATTCACCACCAATTCAGAGGAAAGTGGGAAACAGAAGTGTCCGAATGTGATCAGAGTGTCTTAACAATAGGTTCCCAGGTTCCACGACATATATGTCTGTATATACATATATCCTTATATGTGCGTAAGGCTAAAAAAAATATTTTTGATTATTATCTGAGAATTACTGTACTTGCTTTTAGCTCTGTATTAATTTTTTTTTGCTTCATACATTGTCCTCTAGAGAGTATCTTAATAACGCTATGGTCTCTCGCCGTCTTCATACATGCCCTCCGGGGGTCCTTCCTTATGCTTTAAAGTATTAGCTTCATATAGCGGGGTATGCAGAGGAAACCTAGTGTACTTAACCCGTTCCACACTTTCCGCCGAGTTCTGGAGGCATTGCGTGTTGAGTGGCGAAACTCAACCTCGCGCTTTGCCTCGACACCAGAGCGAAGAAATGGAAATATAAATGTAAATAAATATTTCATGTCCTCGAATGGGTACCAAACCCACAACCAGTCGATTTTACACTCGCACTTTGTGCCCCTGCACCACGACTGGCCTCTTCTCTCTCTTTATAGTATCAGTATCATCAATACTGTTTGTTAAAAAATAAAAATAACAAACAATAAAAAAATGGATGCAACTATAGAGACTAATATTTAATTGTTTAAGCGTTCTACTTTATTCTCCATTGTATCCAACCATGTGAGTTGATTCTCTTTACCATAAAATTGATGACTTCTTTAATAACTGAGAATATTTGACAAGAGTCGGAGATAATTATTTATTATTTGGATCTTAGAGGCCGTCGCAACGTAGTGGGGCAGCGTCTGCCTGTAAGCGTGAAGGTTGTGGGATCAATTCCTAGACAAGAAACAACAAGATATAACAAAGTAAATTGAGTGTAATGCGAAGAAGAATGGAACATATTAACAGAAGGTTTCCTCTGCTTACCCTACTGTATGCAGGATACAGAGTGAAATATAAAAAAAAGTATTTCTTTTTTTCCTTAAATGACAAATTAAAAGTCAAGATTTTACCGTTAGCTTAAAAAAAATACACCTCTTGAAACGACATGAAGCAACTCATCAGGCCTGTTTTTTGTTAAGTCAAAGTTTTATAATTATTTAATGCCTGGAATAGCCTGAAGGCGATCTTGTCATTTCCAAGGTTTCTTGTAGAAAATAATTAATTCGTCCGATCCATTTAACTTTAGCTATAATAAGAAAAGGAAAAATAAGTACGTATATTCGGAGAGTTTCTTAATGTGAACGCGCCAGTTGTGGATTTGATTCCCACTCAAGAAAGTGGGATATTTTATGTTTTCATTTACTTGTTTTGGTAATAAGGCAATGTGCAGTGTTTTGTTCCACCTCTCAACACGCAATGCTCATAGAATTTGGAGGAAAATGAGGAAGAAAAGTGTCTCTAAATTGGAAGGAAGTATCTTAACACTAAATTCTCAGGTTATATATTCTTTATTGCTCTTAAGATTCTTGCCTCTTGTACATTTTGGTTTTTCGCGGCGTTGAGTTCCGCCACTTAACACGCAATGTCTCCAGAATTCGGCAGAAAATGTGAAATAGAGTGTCTTAACACTAGGTTCCCTTTGCCTACCCTGCTATGTACAGGATACAGCGTGAAGCTGATCAAATATTTAATTTATGCTTTCACTGGATTGCCATTACTGGCTGGCTGCATGGAGCGCTAGCAGTTACTACATTCTCGGAAGTATGGGGACGCTCAATCTTCATTATAACGATGATGAAACCTGCTCATGATCTTCGCGCAAAAGTAAAATTAACCACAATACACAGCCTACTATGTTGATATGTTGATACGAGATACATCTAGTGGGAGGCAGTTCAGATTCGGATATTACTGAGATCCTGGCTGATGGGTTGCAGTAAATTATGTATTTCATCTTATCATCGGGGCCCCCTCTAAGACATGTTCCTGTGTAATCGTTAGTGCAGATGTATAAAAATCTACACAGCATCCAAAGGTGCCGGTTCAATTCGGCAGGAATTTTCAAAATTAATCTAGTTTAAATCAATGAATGCTAAACTATCTTCACAAAGCTACGTCATATTAAATTTAATTGAATTTTTCATTTGCATAATATAAGAGGATAGACCTACTTAGTATTTTTACAGTGGGGTGACTGTCCCTATGTAAAATCTTGAATTAATGACTTAAAAAAATCTCATAAAAGATTAAACTAATTAAAACAAATAAATCAAATTAAATCAGCTTCACGCTGTATCCCCACACACAGCAGGGTAGACAGAGGGAACCTAATGTTAAGACACTCCGTTCCCCACTTTCTGCCGAATTCTGGAGGCATTGCGTGTTGAAATATTTTTGAAACGATTAGTTTTTACAAAAAATACCCCATATGTAACTTGTAAACGCAACTCAAAAATAAAATTTTATGATAACAAAAATGTGTTTCATCAAAAAAGTTAATAATTATGTAAATGGATCTATCATGTAGAAACTCTATCGATCTTACTTCTAAGAAAGCAAAATGCTAAAGGTCGTTGCCAAGATCAAAATCACCCGAAATTCAATCAAGAAGACAATAACCGATCTCATTAAAACGTCGTTATTACTTTCCGATATTATAGGGAATTGCCTAATTTGTATTCTAGAGGTCAAATGTATGTTAGGTATTTTGTCTTAACTTAACGCTATATCCCGCAAATAACAGGATAAGCAGAATAAACGTAGTGTTAAGGCACTTCACTCACAACACACTGTTCAATTTTGGAGACATTGCCAATTGAGTGGTGAAAGTCAACCAGAGAAAAATATTATAAATTAAATAAATCGATGATCCCTACGTTCAAAACGACTTATCAAAAGAGAAGGTTTACGGGAAATCAGAATAAAAATTCAAAAAAAGACTTATAAAAATCAGTAAAACTATAAACATAAGTGTATGATAAATAATATATATTTATAATTTTATTTTATTTTTTGAACAGCATTTATTCCGTTGCGCAGTAAACCTTATTTTGACAGATTTATACGTAGGGACCATCGAAATATGAGAGAGAACTTTACAGAAGATGGACAGACGTGTAGAGTCGACGTCAGATCGACGTCTGCCTGTCAATGATATAATTGATGTTTTCTTGTGTTAATGTAAATGAAAATCTAAATGAAAATTATTTTTGTATGGAAATCACTAGGGCAAATATATTTGTTTCTTATATTTTTGTGTATGCATCAATTTTAGGATCCACTTTGGTAGAGTCACAAACTTAGACCTTCTTTCACTTCTCTATCATATTTTATTTCTTATTTAAATATCCAAAATAGACAAATATTTTTTAAGATGAGTCTTAAAGAAAGTTAAATGTACGAAGAAAGAAAAGAAAGAAAGAAAGGTCCTCGAATGGCGACCACGTCTCGGCAAAAGGAGTACAGGCCGCCCTCCGGCCAGGTGGACCGACGACTTAAAGAAGACAGCGGAAATCCGCTGGATTCAGAGGGCGCAGGACCGGGCGGAGCGGCGAGCATTAGGGGAGGCCTATGTCCAGCAGTGGACTCCGAAAGGCTGATGGATGGATGAAATGTTGTGGAATGTTAACTCTCAAATATTTTAATAAATATTTCGGCGATTGACTTGAGTTTCGCCACTCAACTCGCAATGCCAATGAACGGAGTGCCTTAACACTTGATTCCCTCTGCCTACCCTGCAGTGTGTGGGATAGGCGTGAAACCGATAAAAAAAAATTACCACAGGATCGGGAAAAACGATATTTTCCATTTTATATTTCAAAGTTTACGCACACATAGTTGCCGCCGATGTCAAGTACGTAATGCAATTATTTATCCTCTTAGGATATTTTTTTTGTTTTTTTTCAGCTTCAGGCTGTACTCCGTACACAGCAGGGTAGGGGGAACCTAGTTTTAAGACACTCCGTTCCTCACTTTTCGCACACTTTGTGCCCCTGCGCCACGACTGGTCTCAATAGGATAGTTTTTTCAATCCCTAACTGATTCTTTAATGATACCGAGAGTCATACTAAAGGGACCTTTACATGTAAATTTTCCTTACAATGTAAGCCCTTTTCTACGTAGTGTGCATGAATCGAGACCCAATTATTAGAATAAATAGTACTGACCTATATTGATGAATACTTTGAAGTCCATTTTCATATACAAGATCAGTTTAATTAATTTACCAACTTCTGTAAAAGGAGGAGGTTCATCAATTCGATTATATTTTAATTGTTCTTATTAGAACGAGCACATATAAGATGACTTTGTTGTCCGTCTGTCTGTCTGTTAAGAGCCTATATCTCAGGAATCCAGTTGAAAATAAAACTATATACGTAGATCAACGGCCCCATGATTTCCTGAAAAAAAGTATTTCTACATCTACTTAAAAAAAAGATATAGCCATTTATATAGCGTTAAACATCGCGTATTTCGACACTGTAAAGGGAACCAAAATTAAAAGAGTCCTTCCAAAATTTAACACCTAGTATTTACAGGTAATACTAGTTTAGAAAAAAATCTGAAAACTATACATTTGTGCTTATATACAAAACAATTGTAACCTTTAGAGGGGTTCAAAATTTTCTTTGAGGAAGTAAAGATTATAAAATATATTTCTTTAAGCATTTATAATTCTTCATTTATTGTAAAGGTTACACTTCAAATATGGTTAGGTATCGGTTATGGGATACGGTTGAAGTCGGTTTTTTTGTCAAAAAAAATATAAATAACAAAGCATCTGAACGCTGTATCTCGCATGTAGCAGGGTAGACACCACCACCCAATAATCTAAACATTGAATGTTAAGTTAACTCAACGCCATGCTGTGTCTAATTATCAGAGCGAAGAAGTAACTTGTTCCCTCGAATGGGAATCGAACCCAAAATCGTCGTACGTTATATCCACGATGTGCTCTAGCGATTAACCAAAAAGAACGGCACTAATATTAAACTTGACTTCAATTCGCTATCAGATGGTTCACTAATCTTGTTTCGTCAGGCGTCACGTTGATTAATGATTTACTTAAGAGAAGACACTTCGGGCGGGACAGATACGGAGGTGAATAAAACGAATGTAACACGTTTTGACGTGGAAATTAATGTATTGTGGCAGTACTCAGTACTGGCACTGTTGGGCTTTATCTGGGTCATGGAAGGGTCGCAGGTTCAACTTCTTTTTTTGGCTCCATGCTGTATGCTGTACATAGCACAGTAGGCAAAAGGCAAAATTTAGTGTGAAGATACTGCGTTCTCTATTTTCCGCTGAATTGTTAAGGCTCCTGATTAAAAACGTGTTGAGTTGCGGAACTGAACGCCGCGCTTTAGCCCGACACCCGAATGAAGAAATGAAAATATCGAATATTTCATTTCCTCGAGTCGAAACTCACGTTTACAGTCACACGCTTGTTCCCCTGTGCCACGACTGAACTCTTTATCTCTATATATACTCGTGACTTGACTTCAACTGAACTTCAATATAATAAGATTCATAATACCGATAGCGACATATTGCTATTGGTTCAGAACGATTCATTTGCATGCATTAATTGGCTATCAAAACGCGACTGCGAAATCTACCTTTGAATGTGATCAATGAAGCCGACGTATCATATTATATATGTAAATCAAGGACACGAATATGGTAAAGCGCGAGTATGTCTTAATAAGTTACATATTTTTTGGTGCAACAATGACGTATTTACATTTTTTAAGAATAAAGATATACAATCTAAATTTTGTAACGTAACGTATCTAATTTGTCTTTTTTTTAAAGTACAATTACGTCATTGTTACACCAAATGGGCGATTTGCGATACGTTGTTTACACGCTTGCTGAGACTTGCTAAGCATCCTCCAACACAAGCGTGTAAACGGGATGCTTGGCGTGGCTTGCGATAGCTTGTCGCTAATACACCGCACAGATGCGTTTACGACGTGTTTATATTTTGGAGAGTTCAGTCTCGCTCATGGGCTCGCGACGAACGGTAGTCTTTACAAATAAATAAATACAAGGTCACTACTCTAATAAATGAGCTAAAATATATGAAACTTTATTCTTAGTGTAATATTTTAATCGTTATTCAGAATAAATAAAGACTCCAATTCATTTTAAATTTATAAAATCTATTAATTTATTTCAATATGCAAATTAAATAACAACAAGCAAGTAAACGTAACATAAGAAAATTGCTTATAAATTTGATTGGTTAAGTAGTTTATCCACTGAAAGTGTCAATTTTATTGTACGTTCAAATAAATTTTTGCGATACACCTGTAAATTTTGGGTTTAGATTTTTTTATTCATTTGTACTCACTTTTACCATCTTCTATATATATAAAAGGACTTGTGCTGACTGACTGAGGTAAGACGCACGCAGAGCCGTAACCGCTGATGGTAGAAACGTGAAATTTGGGCAGATGTTTATTTTCATATTCTGGACATCCACTAAGAAGGGAATTTGAAAAATTTTAACCCTAAAGGGATGAAATAGGGGTTGAAAGTTTGTATGGAAAAAAAATTTAATCTGTACCGATTTTTATAGCCGCGCGCGCCCTCTAGTATTTCATAATTTCATGCTTACCCTGAAGTACCTTGTTGGTTTTGATTCCACAGCAAATATTACAGAAGAAAATACTGCAAAAACAATGCATAGACGCTAGTATATTTTGATTGAGTTGACTTAGACACTATATATATAGGCTATAGAACTAGATAATTTTGTATAAATTTGTACTTAATATCTGCACGTGTTCTTGAGAGCCAGCGTTTTAACACACAAACAAGAAATTGACACTATAAAAGCGCCTTTTTTTGAGATTTATATCTTAAAAATACCTCAGAATTAGAATCCACAACCGTCGCATACTTTGAATACTATTTGCAAATATCTCACTTCGCCAATGCAGTTTCTATAATGTCTATTTCAATATTAATATTGCAATTGAATGGAATAGATTCATCAACTTGTCGATAGTATTTGCCGTACTAATAGTGATTGAAATGACTTTCATATAAAACTAGATAATATAGTGGTGTTTCTGTTTCAATTAAAGTATTTTTTCTCATTTATAACTGGTTTTATGCTGGTCGTTTCAAAATCTAAAATATTTTTATGAAAATCAGCTTCACGTTGTATCCAGCACATAGAAGGCAGAGGAATTCTAGTGTTAAGATACTTCGTTCCCCATTTTCTGCCGAGTTCTGTAGGCACTACGTGTTGAGTGGCGGAAGTCAACGCCGCGCTTTGCCAGAACACCAGAGCGAAAAAATGAAAATATAAACAAATATTTAATTTCCTCGAGTGGGGATCGAACCCATAATAAGTCGATTTTGCAGTCACACTTGCCTCTGCGCCACGACTGGCCACGAAGGATATCTTTATTTAGATAAAAAATCGCATTATAAACATTTTGAAAAAAAAAATATTCCTTTTATAATAACAAACCCATACAATCGCCGCAAATATTTTGGGTGAGGATGATATCTCTATATATAATAAGACAGTAAAAATATTTTGTCTGTACATTTAGTAATTTTGACTGAAATGGATAGAGGGACACTTAAAAAGAGTAATAGAAAGCAAAAAGATTTTTTTTGAATTTCTTGTCTGTCTGTCTGTCTGTCTGTCTGTCTGTCTGTCTGTCTGTCTGTCTGTCTGTCTGTCGACATATTGTTGTCCGCATTTTTCTCTGA
>JAATLQ010020894.1:16539-39452 GCA_013421005.1 Heliconius erato x Heliconius himera | reverse complement strand
TATATATATATATATATATATATATATATATATATATATATATATATATATATATATATATATATATATATATATATATATATATATATATATATATATATATATATATATATATTCATAATGAATATACATATAGATATATGTATATTCATTTCGTTCTGGTACTTAGACAAAGCGCAGAGTTAAGTGCCGCAACAAGCGCCTTAAGAATTCGGCGCAAACTGGGGAATGGAAATCTTACTGGTGAATGAAGAGACTTTATTCTAAATTGCCTGGTTCCCTCTTGTTCTGGAAATCTTCTTCCTGGAATTTTATTTTATCTCCAAAGCAAAATTTACTTCTTTTAATATTAAAAATCCAAAAATAACATTCATCGAACCGGGCCAAAGTAACGAAATTATTTTGCATATAAACTTTTTACTTAATCAATTCGAACCTAGACCTATCGTAAATTAAATATGATACTCCCAACTGCGCCACAATGTATACAAATATTTATAAATAATGGAATAACCAATAACTAAATGGCGCTCTGAGTGTTTAATAGAGCTATTAGTATTACCACCACCTAACTGTTAAGGTAAGCCGATTTGCTGCACCACTATCAATTTAGGTAGTAGCGAGGTGTCTGTAAATACGATTATCGCGGGTTGATATCTCGTGTAATTCAAAATGTATGTATAGATACTCTTCATTTATTCATTTTACGCTTTCAAGGATAACAGGGAATAAAAGAGAGCCTTTTGTGTGCCAAGATTTCACTTTCCGCTTGAATCTATGTTTCGGCGGTGGAACTCAACACCGTACTTTGACTCTCCAGAGCGTACAAATGAAAATACATAAAATAAAAATCAGCTTCACGCACGTATCCCGCACACAGCAGGGTAGGCAAAGGGAATGCGCACACGCTTAACCTCGACACCAGAGCGAAGAAATGGAAATGTACATTTAAGTAAATATTTCATCTCCTCGAGTGGGGATCGAACCCACAACCAGCCGGTTTTACAGTCACACTTTGTGCCTCTGCGCCACTACTGGCCTCAAATATATATATTTTTTTTCATAAACGAAATGAAGTGATTGTAGCTTCACGTAGCAAACGTAAATTACTTTTTAATAGTGTCCCCATTACCGACATCGGCTTAATTGAAGCCCTCGTCGCGACAATGACAGACGCTTTAAACGTTTCGTAGATTGTTTTTGTTTCATTATGTTCTTCTTTTGCCGTACTTATTGAGTAATTTTAATGTGATGTGCGGCACATGTGACTATTATCGCGACAGGTTGTGGGTTCGAGTCCCACTCGAGGAAATCAAATATTTTCATTTCTTTGCTCTGATGTCGATACAACGTCGTGAAAATTCTGCGAAATGTGAATATAAAAAAATGCCATTGTGGCACAGGAAGACCATTGGCTAACTGTACCCGTGGTGGTTGTGGATTCGACCTCCACTTAGAGGAATAATTATAATAAAAAATATATTAAAAAAAAATGGTCAACAAACTTAAGTCAACTAAATAAAAAAATGGGGTAATCAATAATTACTATTATCGATTATCAAACTATATAGAATAATATCTCTAAATATTTTTTTTACTTATTTGGAAAACGTATAAAAATTTGAACGTAGCGGGACTCAAACCAGCTCCTGGAAACCGACCAGGTGTATGTGTCTCTTTCCTAAGTGAGGAATAACATTTTAAAAGTGTATTTTTTCACAAAAAAAGCACTTTATTCTAAAAAGCACTTTATTCACAATATTACCCATATAGCCTCATACCATATCAAATCTGCTACCTCTTTCTAAAACACATTTCCGATTGAACACCTCCTAAATATTTACCTTGAGATATCGAACACCATTTTAAACATCTCAATATCGGAGTTTGATTGCTTCTCTTGATTAACTAAAATAGAAAGTTGAAATGCAGGTTTTATTTTACATGAGAGGTTTCCAAATTATTTTTAATATTTTTAAAGTGTTAATCCACACTTAGGAAATAAAAATACTTATTTAGAAAGCGTATAAAAATTTGAACGTAGCGGGACTCGAAACCGCGCCTGCTGGAAATCGACCAGGACCCTGGTTGGTTAAAAATAACAAACAAATTACAATAAATAAGGCAATTTTAAAAGTGGAAATGAACATGTAATATTTTATTAAATAATAAACACATACAAATTTTAAAACAAATATAAATAAAAATTGAATTCATACCATTTTTTTACTTTGTTCCGTAAAATATTAGAAAAATGTTTATATATAAACATTTTTCTAATATTTTACTAATATTTTGGCATATTGACATGAACATTATATAAAAGTTTTCAGGCTTATTGGTAACCTCTCCCATTTTTGAAGACGGTTGAAAATGAGAACATCCTCTTTTTTGGACTTGGTTAAAAAGAAATAAAACGATGAGGAATCTCACTTCCGTCGAAAAATAATCCGTGGCTCGGCTATTTTAACGATGTTTTTAATAACGATGTTTATATTTTTTACCATAAAAAAACAAACTTGTTCAATTTCAACCGGATCCTATAATAATCAGAACTTAACCAAACTTTCATCCAACTATCCTTGAAGTGTAGGATACACTAGAAAAAATCATCAGAAAGAGATGGTCATAATCGGTGATGAGGCCAGTCGTGGCGCAGTGGCACAAAGTATGACTGTAAAATCGATTGGTTATGGTTTCGATGCCCACTCGAGAAAATGAAATATTTATTTACATTTATATTTTCATTGCTACGCTCTGGTGTCAAGGCAAAGGGCGGCGTTGAGTTCCGCCACTCAACGCGCAATGCCTCCAGAACTCGGTGAAAAGTGGAGAAAGGAGTATTTTAATAGTAGGTTCCCTCTGCCTACCCTGCTGTGTGCGGGATACAGCCTGAATAAGTTGGTGTGATATTAGGGTATTCGTCCATTTCTCATGCGCATACCTATTACAAATTTAAGACTAATGTAATTTTCTCATAGATACCATTGTCAGAAATAAGCCAAATTAAAATTAGACCACATGGAAAGCACTAGCTTTTAAATAAAAAAAGAATCATTAAAGTTATTTCACCCAAATAAAATGTCCTGAGATAACAAATATTAAAAAATACAGCCGAAATGATAAGTTAATTTTCTTACAGAAGTCAGTTAAAAAATACATAGTTCGTAGAAAAATACGCTTTATTCAAAGCCTTGAAAGCATTTAGCACTAAATATCTGAACCGAATCTCAAGTTGTAAAGGAATTTCTGGCTCTAGACTTCTCATACTATTGAAAATTCTCGATTACATTATATTGATATAGGTAAAATTGATATCATATTTTTCTACTTTTACAATTTTTATTCATTTTAATCACTTATAACAAAAAATATTTTTGCAACTTTAGCATTGGAAAAATAGGGAGTTGAGTATATGTAGGGGAGAGGGGGGCACATTCGGAACGATTTTTAAGCTTTGTGTCATATCTAAAAATTCTACAGTTTTTAACTTCTTTACTATTTCACAATGCTTAGTCCAACTATTGTGCCACAAAATCGTAGCATTATATGTAGAAAAATATATAAGTTAAAGATGCAATATCAACTTTAGTAGCAGTAGTCAAATGTTCAAAACTGCCCGCCTTCCGGGGTAGCTTTGAACATATATAGGGCAGTTTTGAACTATCATCGAATTCAATGAAATTAAAAGGCTTTTAAGTTATTTTATCAATAAACTTAACATTAGAAACGATGGAGATCAAATATCAGTACCATGTTAACTTAAAAAAATATATATATAGGGGAGAGGGGGGCAGCTTAGAACAGGGGCACCTTTGAAAATATGTGTTAACAGAGCTATTTTAAAAAGAAATTTTGGTAGATTTTTTTTGAGTAGTGGCAGCACTAATCTGCACACGTGTCACTTGTCACCGCTGATATATGAGAGCCAGTTGTTGAGTTACGAGGAGTGTTTGATTTTGAGTAAAATTTTATGCATTTTTAAATAAACGCGTAAGGATCGCGGAGATCCAATTCAAGGTATATGGTTTTATTTTTTCCTCTTTTAGTTAGAATTTCATATATCATGCAATAAACTAGAGATTACTACAATTTTTAAACTTTTACTTAAAAAAAAAACGTTTTGAAATTTTCAAATACCACTGAGGCAGCTTTGAACAAAATAAAGGGGGCAGTTTTGAATATTATATGTAAAAAAATACTGCGAAACTGGCGCAGCGGCACGAAGTGTGACTGTAAAACCGACTGGTTGTGGGTTCGATCCCCACTAAAGAAGATGAAATATTTACTTAAATTTATATTTCCATTTCTTCGTTCTGGTGTCGAGGCTAAGCGCGGCGTTAAGTTCTGCCACTCAACACGCAATGCCTCCAGAATTCGGCAGAAAGTAGGGAACGGAGTGTCTTAATACTAGGTTCCCTCTGCCTACCGTGCTGTGTGCGGGATAAAACGTGAAGCTGATTTTTATTTCTTACGTAAACTACTTCCCCCAATTTCAGTTGCTGGTTACGTCACGTACTACATCCATGTTTTCCTTTAAATTTAATTTTCCTAAGTTCAAATTAGGGTTGTATCCTGTTTATTTAAAATAAAAATGTTTTATTTTCATAATATTAGATTTATTCTATGATTGATTCCATAATGTTAATTACTTCTACGAAGCCAAAGCTACTTTTTTGTTTTTCTTAAGTTTTTTAAAGTCTATTAATGATATTAAAGTTATTTAACACTAGTACTAGTACAATCGCAATATTAAACTAGGTATATTTTTTTTTAAGTTAACATGGTACTGAAATTTGATCTCCATCGTTTCTAATGTTAAGTTAAATAAAAAATAAATTACTTTCTGCCGAATTCTGGAGGCATTGCGTGTTGAGTGGCAGAACTCAACGCCGCGCTTAACCTCGACACCAGAGCGAAGAAAATGGAATGATAAATTTAAGTAAATATTTCATCTCCTCGAGTGGGGATCGAAACCACAACCAGTCGGTTTTGCAGTCACACCTCGTGCCGCTGCGCTGCGTAATGTTAAGTTTATTGATAAAATTACTTAAAAGCCTTTTAATTTCATTGAATTCGATGATAGTTCAAAACTGCCCCATATATGTTCAAAGCTACCCCGGAAGGGGAGCAGCTTTGAACATTTGACTACTGCTACTAAAGTTGATATAGCGCCTTTAACTTATATATTTTTCTACATATGATGCTACGATTTTGTGGCACAAGAGTTGGACTAAGCATTGTGAAATAGTAAAGAAGTTAAAAACTGTAGAATTTTTAGATATGACACAAAGTTTAAAAATCGTTCGAATGTGCCCCCCTCTGCCCTATAGTTTAATATTGCGATTGTACTAGTACTAGTGTTAAATAACTTTAATATCATTAATAGACTTTAAAAAACTTAAGAAAAACAAAAAAGTAGCTTTGGCTTCGTAGAAGTAATTAACATTATGGGATCAATCATAGAATAAATCTAATATTATGAAAATAAAACATTTTTTTTAAATAAACAGGATACTACCCTAATTTGAACTTAGGAAAATTAAATTTAAAGGAAAACATGGATGTAGTACGTGACGTAACCAGCAACTGAAATTGGGGGAAGTAGTCTACGTAAGAAATAAAAATCAGCTTCACGTTTTATCCCGCACACAGCACGGTAGGCAGAGGGAACCTAGTATTAAGACACTCCGTTCCCTACTTTCTGCCGAATTCTGGAGGCATTGCGTGTTGAGTGGCAGAACTCAACGCCGCGCTTAGCCTCGACACCAAAACGAAGAAATGGAAATATAAATTTAAGTAAATATTTCATCTTCTTTAGTGGGGATCGAACCCACAACCAGTCGGTTTTACAATCACACTTCGTGCCGCTGCGCCAGTTTCGCAGTATTTTTTTACATATAATAATATTCAAAACTGCCCCCTTTATTTTGTTCAAAGCTGCCTCAGTGGTATTTGAAAATTTCCAAAGGTTTTTTTTTCAAGTAAAAGTTAAAAAATTGTAGTAATTTCTAGTTTATTGCATGGTATATGAAACATTCTAACTAAAAGAGGAAAAAATAAAACCATATACCTTGAATTGGATCCCTGCGATCCTTACGCGTTTATTTAAAAATGCATAAAATTTTACTCCTCGTAACTCAAGAACTGGTTCTCATATATCAGCGGCGACAAGTGACACGTGTGCAGGTTAGTGCTGCCACTACTCAAAAAAAATCTACCAAAATTTCTTTTTAAAATAGCTCTGTTAACACATATTTTCAAAGGTGCCCCTGTTCTAAGCTACCCCCCTCTCCCCTATACATATGCGGGGGACCGAATACAGCGTGCAGCTCAACTAACAAAATCTATGGCTCTATAAGGGTTTTAGTTTTTAATTTTTATTTATTTATTACTTTAATCACTTATTTAAAAAAAAATGCATCTTACCCATTGGGAAAGTGAGGAGTTGAGTGTGTTGAGTGTTTTAACACTAGGTCCTTTACCCGCTCTGCTATATGCGCGATACCGGATACAGCGTGCAGCTAAACTAACAAAACCTATGATGAACCTACACTGGTCATACAAAATCCGGAGAAATTCTCTACGCTCACTAAATATAAAAGAAAGAAAAGAGAGAAGAATCACTAAAATTTGTATTTTTAATAAATGATTCATTTAAAAATGTTGAATGAATTAACATTTTAAAGATAATATTATTACAAAATCCGCCTCCCGCTGAGTGAACACTGACCTTGTTTCTCGCTAATATTCTATCATTTATCATTTTTAAACCACTCGACAGTATACATTTTCAAATTCTTTATAAAAGTAGAAACCGCTGACTCGCGACGGTTGTGGGTTCGGTTCCCAGTTCATAGACATTATTAATAAAAAATAAAATATTACCAAAAAGTTCTTACTATTTTCTGCTCTCTAGTAATTATTATTTTATAAAAATAAAAAGTAATTGATTTCATAAATCAAGCTTATTATTCGTCATTTATGATTATTTTATCAAGCACATAGTTAAAATTTGCTCGCTAAAAGCAAAAATCAACTGGGGGCTGCACGGCACCCATAATACCAGTTACGTTTGTTAAATTTACGATACCAGTTAAGGGTTAAAGAATTTCTATCAAAAGTTCCCAGCTACTCAATTGAATCAGTATTTCAAGATAAATATTTTGTCCTGCTTTTTTATACGATGAGGAACTAAAGTGTGAGAAGAATAGCAGGTCTTCTAAAATGACAAGATCGTTAACGCGGCATTACGCTTTGTAACGCGATATTCTTGACGGATTTTAACTGAGAAGTAAAATATTGATACTATGTAAAATAAGAACTAAAAACTACGTATTTTGTAATGTCAGACTTTTGACTGTGAACGTGGCGATTCGATCTCATTGAATTTATATTTTTATTTAAAATATTTTCTTTGTGACATTGCGCGGCGTTGGGTTCCTCCACAAAACACTCAATGCTACAAAATTAGTAAAGAAAGTGGAGAGCAGATTATCTCTAACCCTGCTTTATTATCGTGTGTGAAAGAAGTGAAGTTGATATAATTATTGATTTATGGTATCTAGGTTCCCTAGATGCATAAATCTTATACAAAGTTTTATATATTGAGGCAATCGTGGCGCAGAGGCACGTGTTAGAGTAACTGTGACGTTTGTGGGTTCGATGCCATATGGAAATGAAACATATCATATTTTTATTAATTCATTTTTCTTACTCTGGTAAAGAGGGAAAGCGTGGCGTTGTGTTCAGCCACTTAACAAGTAATGTCTCAAGAACTCGCAAAAATGGGGGGACGGAAGTGTCTTAAAGAGAAACAGAGTGTTTTAACATTACATTTTCAGGTTCCTTCTGCCTATACTATTATGTGCGGGATACAGCTTGAAAATAAAAAAACATATTAAGGATTTATTTTTGATAAAATAAATATTTTAAGACGTAAAAAAATTATTTTGTCACGGCCGCGTCAAGTTTGCCAATTTATGAAAGAATATTTTTTTACTAAGACATCATTACGGCGCGCTGTAATCCTCAAATCGACTGGAGAGGTGGGTTTTAATAAAAAACATCAATCTCATCTGCTATTAACTTCACAAAGGTTTGTTTTTGTACGTATTTTAACCTCATTTCCGCCCATTTTCAAGATATTGCGAGTTGAATGGCCAAACTCCACACCTCACTTGGTCCTGTTGTGTTCAGAGCAAGGTAATAAAAGCATTCATGGCTGGGAATATAACCCGACTGGGAATATAACCCGTGATCACCGCATCTACAGTATGCCACTCTCCACTATTGTTTTATTACCATTCAACAAATGACTACACAAAATCAATATACATAGCATCTAAAAACTAAAAAAGTTTGCAACGATGCTAAAATGTTCTTGCATTACACAATTTCCAATTTACAATACATTTAAATAATAAAAAATAAATTAATAATAAATAAAGTTTTGAACACTATTATTCACAAAATATTATTTGTCTTGCTATTTTCTTATTTGATAACATTACATAAGCTCGGCACGAGGAATGCTGACGTGCGTTCGCCGTTGTTGGCTCGTTTTGTTCGTAACTTCCCGGGGGCATTGCATGTTAAGTGGTGGAACTCAACGCCGCGCTTTTGCCTTGGTACCAGAGTGAATGAATAAAAATATTTAAAATTTCATTTCCTCAAGTGGAAATCGAACCCATAATTTATCACGTGGTACAAGCGCGTGACTGTAAGTTACACGCTTGTACCACTGTGCCATGACTGGCCTCAATATTGGTTTATCTGTAGATTAATGTCGACACCACGATCAAAACAAATTAGACTTCATTAAAAGTTTACAAACTCAATTTATATCCTAAGACATGCTAACTGATGCTTATAATATAATTCCTAATCTCTATATATAATAAGACAGTAAAAATATTTTGTCTGTACATTTAGTAATTTTAACTGAAATGGATAGAGGGACACTTAAAAAGAATAATAGAAAGCAAAAAGATTTTTTTTGAATTTCTTGTCTGTCGGTCTGTCTGTCTGTCTGTCGACATATTTTTGTCCACATCTTTCTCTGAAAGTACTAAACCAATTTACTTGAAAATTCACCAATTGCTTTGTTTTAACTCAACTTAACTACTAAAGTTTAGTTCATCAAAATCGGTTCATTAAAAAAAAAGTTATCGTCATTTGAAAGAAGTCGTAATTAATTAAACACAGAGATAAAGAACGATCTTGAAAGAAATATCAAGTAAATACAAAGATTTTTTGTTTGGTTCGTTCATATAATATATGTAACTAATTTAAAAACCGTACAGGAGTTAATATGCAATTATTACAGTTATTTTACAAAGAATATTATGAATCCTCAATAATCAATAATCTAACATTTAAGGCTGTTTCTGAAGCAGAACATTAAATTATTAAGTGACATCAGCACATTTAACAGAGTATATTATATAGGTAAAAAGAACATAAAGTTACAAAAATATATACGTGTAATAAATAATTAGCTTTATGTATATTTTATAAATATCAAATATCAACAATGGTCGTATTTTTTTATTTAAAACAATCAAAAACTCTTTGACGATAATGTCGTAAAAAAATCATATTAGAAGTCATTATAGTTGTCAATCAATTCTGCTTATTAAATCAATAATCATGTATTTTAAGCGGGCCAAGCCGTGGGCGAGCCGCTAGTACCTAATAATTTTAATTTTTATCCGTACTTTTTAAGATAGATACATTGTTTCTTTAACACTTAATGCTGTCATGGCGCAGTGGAACAGCGTCTGACTGTAAATGTCTAGGAAATAACTTAAGGTATTTAAATTATTTTAATTTCCTCATTCTGGTAGGTATAGGGCAGCAATGTAAAGTGCCGAAACTCATCGTAATGTCTTGGAAATCAGCGGTGGGTTGAAAATTCACTCCGTTACCCACGTAACGGAGTGACTTAACATTAGATTCTCTCTGCATGACTGACGAAAAAAGTATGACACTGTTTTGCTTGTAAACCTTCTTCTTTGGTATAGACAGAAATAAACTGTTTCTATTTATGGTGAAGAGAGACCCTCTTCACCGTAAAAATATTTTCCAGGGGGATCTAGTCTCAGTCAGTCAAGTCGTTTATAGTATTTAATGGCAATTTGTCGAAATTCAAATATGTATAATACGTAATAGAGGCATTGCGTGACTATGAAAACGACTGTTGCGGGTTCGATTCCCACTCCAATGTTAAATATGTTAATTTTATTGTTCTGCTAACGAGGTAATCTTAACGCTAGGTCCCAAACTTTTGCATATCCTGCTAAGTACAGGTTACAGCTTGAAGCTAAAAAGAGATATATCTATATTTATAAGAAGAACGGGTTTCAAATCCTATTATGTAGAATTTTTTATACATTTCTATAACAGTATTTTTCCTTTCTAAATGTGGAATAACACTTAAAAATTGTTAAAAAAACACTAACAAAATATGAAATTATATTGTGTTCGTGAACAATATCACTGGCGAAAGGTATTACGTTTCTAAATAGCATTTAAAATCCCAAAGCCTTTTCGGCGGTGTCGGATACGGCGCGACTACCATATATTTGACAATATTTACACTTTTATGTTTATAAAGTTTCCGCGTCAATTGGTTCTCTAGTAATAAATAATCTCCATCTTTAGGTGCTTAATAAAACAGTTATTAGTTATTTATAACAGATATGATTAGTGTAAATATTTACTATAATATGATTTTTTATCGACAGAAAGGGAAAACGTAGTGTACGATCACTACTTTCTCCCTGCTTAAAGTGTGGAAAATATTTGAAAATAGGCGAATATTAGTACCTATATAAAGTATATGCAATAGAAAGGTAACAGTATAACAGAGAGGTGTCATAAGATAATTAGCATTATATACGAGTAAGCACTTTGTTGTCTTTATAGCTGGTAGTAAAGTCTCATTTGTATTAAAACTCTCTGGCAAACTTGAAACAAACCGCTTGAAAACATGAGTCCCATAATATAATATATTGTAATTATATTTGATAGGTAGAAAACTCCGATTATCCTTACTTTACTTAGGAATTTGGTTTTGCTTCACAATTTTGAAACTATAGCAGGGCCAAGCCGAAATTACATAATGTCAAAACACTAAGTTTTCTTAATAATGTTAATGTCAAACACTAAGTTTACGGAATTGAATTTAAATAAAATAATTTCCCTTAGTGAAAAACTTAAAACCAACGCTTCTTAATTGCACCTTAATGTATTTTATGAGCAATGGGTACGAAGAAGTAACCTGGGAATGTAGTATTAAGACACTCCATTCTACTTAAGACACTTCCGCCGAATTCTCGAGTTCAACGCATAAGCAATGCATATTTAAATTAAATACGACGCGGCATTAAAAACCGCCACTCAGCTGTTTTAACACATCACAGATTCCCTCCCGTGATTACCATTGTATGTGGAATACAGCGTAATATTTTATAATTCTATTACTGTGTAAACCAAATTGGGGAAAACTTAAATTTAAACATAAATCCTGTTTTTTTTTTAAACATTTTTAAAGTGTTAGTCCACACTTAGGAAAGAAAAATACTTATTTAGAAAACGACCGACCTGGTCGGTTTCCAGGAGGCGCGGGTACGAGTCCCGCTGCGTTCAAATTTTTATACGTTTTCTAAATAAGTATCATAAATCCTGGAACTGTTGGATGATGTTGCAGTATGCAATATGCTTACAATAGTTATCAAATCATCAAAAGAAACATTATTTTTAGATATTTTGCAGCATTTAAGCCAAGTATATTAAATGGGAATCGAAGCCACGATCCGTGGTGATTACAGTCGCACGCTTGTACCCCATGTGCCATGCACATCAAATAACATAATATGTAGGCAAATATAATAAAATATGTACATTAAAGTAAAATATATATTTAATAATATATCCATTCAACGCCAAGTTAATAATATAAAACAAAGAACCTTAAAAAAGCTCCATTCTTTTTGTAAGAAAAAGGCTGATATTTTTCTAAATAAGCAAGTAGGTAGGTACTTACTCAGCGTTACGTAACGACATCTCATTATCCCGTCTCTAGGGTAGTGTTACTTGCTTTCCTGTACGTATTGTGTTTCTTATTATACATTTATTTAGCTTCATACTGTAACCCACATGCAAAGGGAAGGTAGAGGGAACCAAGTGGTAAGCCGATAGGTTCTCGACTTTCCGCCCGATTTTCGAGACATTGCTTGTTGAGTGGCCTAACTCAACGCCGTGCTTTGTTTAAAAGGCGAAAAAATGTATTTATTTTAATTTGTTATTAAATATAATCATTCTATCGAGTGGAGGTCAAATCCAAAACCGTAACCGGGTTTATGTCCAAAGACAAATTTTTGCGTGTCAAGCGAGATAAATCCATAATAAAAACAAAATATGTATTTTAATTACTGTTTATAAACAGTTCGCTATAAAACCTACGTGGTAGAAACCTAATTTTATTTATAACTTTATTTTAACTAAGTTAAAAAAGTTAAAATAAAAAATCAAATAGAAATCAAAGAAGAATCAAATAGGCAAATAGAATTTAAAATCGTGACTGGCCATTTTTTCTTGTCGCTTTGGGTTGAGGTAAAACGTTGGGTACATCCCTAGTAACACGCGATATACACTTTATTCTATATATCCCTCTGTTGAATACCGGTAGTGGTCTAGCCGCCCCGGAAGTCACCTGTGTATTACACAGCTGGGTTCCAACATTGCATTTGCATTTGCAACATTAAATTTTTGATTGATCTGGCTTTGGTTCTCTAATTTTATAGTTACTTTGAAACACTATTTAAATAGTTGAAGTAAGCTTGTGAGCGTGTTTGCAAAGTGAGTCAAGGGATCGCAATTATGTGTTTTATGAGACGTAATCACAAGTTTCTATTGCTTTTAATTTCGACAATATTTATGATTTTGTGATTTTTCTGATCACTTTGGCTCTAATTGCTGTGTCAATTGTAATGTAAACATTTATTTTATGTATATATTAACTAACTTTGACAACGATAAACGATGATTTTTGCTATAATATACATAATCTTTAATTTATAACCTCTCCTGGCTTCTTCTTATTCGAAGAAAGTAACATATTACTCTCCTCCCTAACAAACACGTTACCTACCTTTTGGGCTCTGCTGTAGTCGAACAATTTTGTATCGAGTTTCGTATGAAGAATTGTTTTGGAGGAAGTTGTAGATTTGGCCAAATTAGAAAAAGACACCTTTATACAGCAACACTTAAAAGAATTTCGGAGTACTACGAAGATATACTAGGTGATTTAACATTACTATAAATATTTTGGCGTTTATGATTTGCAGTTTAGACAACTGCTCATAATAGGCTGTATAGTGTCCGCACGGCATTTACCAAATTATTAGTGACTTGAACCCAAACAACTCAAATATAAACATAGCAGATGTGTCAAGAAAAGCTAGTAATCCTCTGCCGAAGTAAAATTTTCTAAAAGATGCAATCCGAAGAAGCAAATTCAGCTCCCACAAATGCCAAAGAATAAACAATAACTACTAATCGAAGTCACCATCATGACTCAAACGTGCCAGATAGGTTTTGGAATGAAGTCCCATCTATTGACTATGTTAATTTAATCACATTAAGTATTTCTAAGATAATTAAGATTCTTTTATCTGCAAAATGAAGTTGACAAAAGTTATTAATGAAGACTTATTCGACTCCAACTCTGGTGATTATTAAATTTTTTAAACATCCAATAAATTTTACTTCCCTAGTTTGCTGACCTATGTCAGAGGAAATAAGGTAACCTTACAGAAATTAATTTTTTTTGAAGTCTTTTTTTGTAATTATTGTGAAAATTTGTATTGTTCTTCTGATTATTTACTTTCCATTAAAGATAAGAAATTAAGAAAATGTGATCATTACACACCTCTAAGGTAATTTTGAAAAGACTGTTGGTTTATTTACGATTGAACTAAGTACTATTAGTAGTACTATTAGTAATGTTTCATATTTTCTTTTTTTAATTATCACGTTCAAGTAAATGTTTGTTTTATCTATTTTAGTAACTATTTTTTCACTGATTTTACCATTGATGATCGCTCTGGCACTGACACAATTATGATTTCTTTGGTTAATTTTTTTTTCAAACATAAATATTTTTATTTAATTTCTGTTTAAATTGAATACTAACAAAAAAATTATATAATTTTAACCTCACTCTTTTAATTGAGATATAAAATTCCAATTAAATATCAATATTTAAAAAGCACTATAACAATCACACCAATACGCCCGTTTTGTTTTGTTGGAGATAGACCCACACACAGTTTTACATTCAAACAAAGTCAGGACAAAGTTGCTATAATAGATTAACTTAAAATAAAATGATTTTCTTTTAACATTTTATACAACTTTTTAAAAGAATATATATTATTATATTCAACAAGAAGAACACCTTTAACACACAGTACAGTACGGTCGATGACCACATTGCTTTGAACTTTGAAAACTACCTAAATTCAAATCTTTGCAAGCTATCTCAACACAACTAATTTCAGGGCAGCCACGACTCGTCGACCTTATTATACACAAATTAGCGTTATCTCACAGTAACACGGGCTGAACAGTTGCTGAACGGGCTGTATGCACTTTGAACAATATGAGAAGTTGTACACGCCTGTTCGAGACAATGCGCGGCACTAACTTCTGATATATATACATATGCAGGTACTACAATGAAATATCTAAGAAACTGAAATGATGCTGTAGCTTGTTATTTATAGCTTATATTTTTTTTGTTATTTTTTTTATAGACCAGTGTCGTAATACAAAACGTACAAAGATTTTCCAAATTCCCGCTGTATGCAATATGAATCATTCGTTTTAACTGTAATGCAGCTGCAATTTAATTGATAGCGATTATATTATTCGGGAATCTCGTTTTTATTTTCTTTCATATATCTGTTTTTTTAGCTGCAAATATCTTTGTATGTTATATAGTACGGTAGGTAGAGATCACGTTGTGATAAAATATTCCGTTCTCAGCTTATCGCCCAAACTTTATAAGTACCATTATTTAACCGAGTAGTGGGGCAGAAAAAGAAAAATAATTTAAATATAATAGTTAAAAAAATCAGCTTTACGCTGTATCTCGCATGTAGCAGCAGAGGCAAAGTGAGTGAGTAATAGTGTTAGGACACTCCGTTTGAGCGTATGAATGTTGTATGTAGACACATTTTCCCACGCGTCGACCAATTTTCGGTCCTAGTTTTTATTGCATGTTGAGTGGCGGAATTCAACGCCGCATTTTGGCTACCAGTGTGGGAAAATTTAAATAATCAAATATAATCTGAGTGAGGATTGAAATCACAACCACGTTTAGAGGGCATTAATTAAATCATTCATTTTATTACAATTTATTCTAAAAAAATATTATAAAACCAATTGCGAGAATATGAAATCCAAACGCACTTGTGTAAGAGAACAATACTAATATTTTTTCGTTCACTCAACCGACTTAAAAAAAAGAAGTATCATATTGCACAATAGCCTAAGTGTCATTACAGTTTTTACTGTTTCGCATACAAACAATGGATATTCATACAATATTGATATTAAAAAAATGAATAAGAAATATTCTCCGATTGTCGAGTGGTACGCGTAAAGTCAAAAGTTTCGTCGTATTGAAAAATTTAACTAGAAGATAACTTCTTGTTTTCTATATGAGGATTAAAAATACTAACAAAGATAGCTTGTTTTGTTTTAACGTACGTAATTTTTTAGTACCACATAGTTACCACGTAGTTTTGGTTGTTACAATATAATCTTAAATTATCAGCGAATTGAACGTGAAATGACACGTTCATAGTTGCAAGATTTCTTTGCCTCCTTTTTTTCTCTACTAATTGAAATTCATCTACATTAATGAAACAATAAATAAAAGCATGTATTTTTTAATTTCCCTGACATTCCAAATTACCCACCTCCATTTCGTACTTCATAAAAAAAAAAATATTTATATTTAATTACAGCAATTCCTTTCCACTTAACTCTCATCAAGTGTTTCAGGAAGCTGTCTTTTAAACCATTATTAAAAGACCCTTTGTAACTGGCACACGTAATATCAAGGATGAAACTTGAAAGTAAAATTAAAAAGAAATTATGAAAATACTTATACTTATATTTTGTTTTATGTTAAATTAAAAGAAGCTATTGAAAATATTGCATACATAATGGAATACAAAAATATTAAGAGTCGGTGATCTTGGTAATGAGAAATAAAGTAGTGTCTGTATCACAAGACATAATTATTTCTCGTTGCTTTATCTGTCGAATCTAGTCTGATAAAAAACAGTATTCCGTTTTACACTTCTTATCCATTTGGATCATATTGGCTGATTGGCAAACCGCTGAACCTAAGTCTACTCTGTAGATAAGAATAATTTAAATGTACACATTTTATCGTCCCGTCGAAGTCAGACATTTAGAACGACGCGTCATTTACCCCACTTCCCTAAAAGCTGACAATTGACATTGACAACTGACAGTGTTGCCATCCTCTGAATACACCCAAGTTAAGCAACTTGAAGTTCCATATTCATACTCTGCGACAAATATCAGTTTTATACTCTGTAACAACCAAGTGAATGACTAAATTTATTAATAGAAAATACTTTACTTTTATTCTTTCTTCTATATTTTACACTCCCACCTAATAAAAAATACATATCGGATATAAACTGACAACTGTAACGTATAATAACTATTTTTTTTAAGAAAACTCCATTTTTTTTGTAAAAGAGGTATTTTGCATTACGTACATTATATTTTTAATATCTACATATATTTATTTTCATCTATAAGTCAATCGCTTATTACTACGCCTACTAATGGATTTATCTTGTCAATGCCGATGAGGTTCTAATAAATCGATCGAGCCAACAATATGACTTGCTTATTTATGTTATTAGGATTATATAATACATATTCTAAGCATTAATTATTTTATAGTTTTTTTTGTAGCGTCACGCTGTATCCCTTACAGCAGAGTAGACATAGGGAACTTAAAATTAAAAATATTAAATATTGCATTTCTTCAAGTGGGAATTAAACCCACAACCTGTAGCGTTTACATGTTTTATGCCCCTACGCCCTGGTTTCTAGTAGTTTTATAGTTATTTTGGTCAAAGTAAAAGAATATAATTTATAATAAGAAGTCATATGTTTTACTTTAGACAAATTAAATAAAACCACTGGCTCAGTAAAGTAAATGCCGCAGGCCTTCGAGAAACGGCGCAAATAAGTTGATTTTTTTGGTAAAAAGTTTGATTGTGTTTTATTGATATAAATGTTGACATAAATTGTTATATATAAAACTTGCTTGCAGCAACTAATATGGCATAATACAAATATTCTAGTCAGCTTCACGCTGTATCCCGCACACAGAAGGGTAGTCAGAGGGAACATACTGTTAAGACACTTCATTCCCCACTTTCTGCCAAATTCTGGAGACATTGCGTGTTGAGTGGCAGAACTCAACGCCGCTCTTTGACTCGACACCAGAGCGAATAAATGGAAATAAAAATGTAAATAAATGTCTCCTCGAGTGGGGATCGAACCCACAACCAGTCGGTTTTACAGTCACACTTTGTGCCCCTGCGCCACGACTGGGCTAATATTCTAAGTACTTATTTATTTTATTTTATAGATAATAAAATTTATTGAAACGAAAAATATAAATTACGGTTAACGTCGCTTGAAAGGGTCTTCGATAGCGGTGTAATTGAAGGATCTGTCACGGCCTGTTGAACAAAAAACAAGGAAAATGACGTATAATCTATTTTTAACATATCTATATGATTTTTATGGCTTTGTTTGTTTGGTTGTTTTGTATCAAACGTTAGAGAAATCCTATTTTCTACTTTACTTTATATAGCGCACACTGCAGGGTAGGCGGAGAAAACCTGGGAACCTAGTGTTAACATAATCCGTTTCCCCATTAAAACACTTCCGTTTCCCATATTTCGCTGAATACACTTTGCCTCATTACCAGAGCGAGAAAATAAAAGTATTAAATATTTAATTTCTCCAAGAATCTAACTCAGTACCGCCGCGCTTACATCATATCACACACATGCCACCCGTGACCTGCCCCACGAAGGCCGACGAATTAAAAAAAGAGTATTTCACCCAAAAAGGCGGCCAATGTTCCTCCATTTTTCTTTGTATTTAATTTTGTTTTTATTGAAACTGCATAGATATAAAATGCGATAATTTGAATTTCCTGAGTAGTTATTCTAATTGCAGAAATAGCATTGTATTTTCATTTTCTTTTGTTTTCTTTTGTGATATATTTCCATTATGTACAAGCATAATAAAAAGAAACGAGTGGTAATATTTTTTTCTTATTTTACCATATTTATTTTTTTTTTACTAAAAAAATATAAAAACTAGGTATACTGAAATGAAGTACGTTGAAAACATTTTTTTTTATTTTTACATTTTTATAAGTAATCAACGTCATTATTAGGTTCGAGTCCTATCTCTTCAATTAAGAAAAATAGAAACGTAAATTTCTATTCGATTGTGCTTTTTATCGATTCCATTAAATTCTCGGTTCGTCTGAATGTTTATTTTTGCAATAATAGTCTATCACTGTTTTGTTTACGTTAAACGATTCGCTAAACTCTTTTAGGTAGAAAAGACTTTTTTTTTATTCGTCCATCGTATATGCCGTATATAACACCTATACTACTAAAAATATAATAAAAAATATTTATAAACAATGTTACGTTGAAGAAGCTGTCGTGACACAGTGGGATAGTATTTGACTATAAATGTGATGGTTGTAGTTTCGATTTCCACTCAGAGGAATGATTATTAGAACAGATTCAACTTAAAGCATTCTTTATAATGTTATTTTTTTATTTTAACGGTTAGACATTTTCACTACAACATAAGGATAAGTAGCATAACCAGACAAGTAACAATTCAGACGCAGCGAGATCCACCATATATAAAAAAAAACGATTATTTCCTAGTCTTGCACCAAGGACATTTTAGCCCTTGATTCATAATTCGCTATTAAACAATATTCTGCCTGGCGGCTACGAGCTACTTGATAAGTGGTTTAGGTTTACTGATATAGCGTATTATTTTGTATATAACGCGACAATTTATGAGTTCAATTCCCACTCGTCAAAATTATTTTTTTTATAATATCATTCCTTCGCTTTGGTGTTGAGGCAAAATGCAGCGTTGAGTACCGCCACTCAATACGCAATGCCTCTACAATTCGGCGGAAGTTGTCGGCTGGAAAGTTTTAGCACTAAGCTCCTCCACCTTGTTACATGCAAGATGCAGCGAAAGCGGAAAAAAAATTATATATATAAGTTGTAAAAATGTATATCTATATAAGTTGGTTCGTTATTGAACCGTACATTTTTAATAAATTGAGGCAGTTCGTAAACGTCGAATTACAAAAAGACGTTAAAATTTTATATTTTCTAAATAAGTATATTTTAGTATTTTTTAGTAAATTCTAAAAAATATTGATTATACTACATACACTATGTAAGATAAGTATACTCGTATAGTATATAATTTTACTCTAATAAAAATAACATTTGATATCTGCCTAACCAGCCAGCACTTACTGTAACACAGTCTTCTATACGCATAGCCAAGCCTTTACACCTCATTAACTGTCCACCCTTCTTGTGTAGAAACAATAGAAAACTACTTCTACATACAAGTATAACAAAATAGCGATTTTGACCCCTACTATAGTACGGTCGACGAGTCTTGGCCGCCTTGAAGTTCCTTGTAGACGGTTTCGTAGATTTGGCTTTAGGATTTTTTTTAATTTCTGATTATTTTTCTTTCGAGTGAACCCCTTACTTCAGTTTTTGTTCTAACGTTTTTCTTAGATCCTCTAAGGCTACAGAGGGTTGAAAATATTTATTGTTCCCTAGAAATCTAATCAAATTATGTATAAATGATGTTTTATAATTTAATTAAATAACAAAACAAGTTGTTGTTTTGAATTAGGTGATTAATGTGGAGTTTTCATGGGGCTTCGTGTGAATGTGGAAATATATCACGTATTTTTAAGGGTGATTGTTTAAATATAATTTTAGTAGATGATTAGTAAATTTTTATGTAGATACATAAGTCTAGCTATCACGGGTTACTAAGATTATTAACCCGTGATAGCTAGACTTTTGAAATTATAATAAATGATGAATTTCTGTTGCTGCTATAGGAATAAATACTTAAAACGTAATGAAATAAATATTTAAAGGGGCTTCCATATAACAAACATGATTTTTTGTTCTTTATTATAGATTTTTATATGGATTTTTGTATGGATTGTTATATGGATTGTTATACGGATTGTTTTTATAGGAAGCTGACGTGAGTTCTATTTATGTCTGCGAGTTTCAAGCGCTCACACAGAGCCATCCAAGGGAGATGTCAGAAATATTTTCCCAATTTCAGGCTGATAGAGCTCAGGACAGCTTTATAGAGATTAAAAGTCACATCCCATATCCACACAAAGTCAAAGTAAGAATAAAATATATAGTGACAATTTTGGGAAAAATAAAGGTGTGATTTAAAAAAAAATGGTAAAGTACAAAACACTGTTGTATGTCTGTCACATACTCCCTCATTAAGTGAGAATTAGACAGGGTTTTATTGATAAACATATAAATAAAAATTGTTTTATATTTGTGTAATTTATATTTATTTATATTTGTATTGAAAATTGTATATTAAAGTTATTTTAAATAAATAATGCCAATAAAATTGACTAACTCGTGAAGTTAGCCTCGAGGGTACGATGAAATATAAATAATATATCCAAATAGTATATTGTTTAATAGCTCTTTAGCTAAATATTTATTCTGAACAACAAAAGTTTTATTAAAATGTTTAAAATGGCCGTAGATTAGTTAAACAAAAAAAATATATTAAGAAAATTTGAAGTATTTAGCACCAGTCTTGGCGCAAGAGTCCAAATGTGTTACTGTAAAGACGACTGGCTGTGGGTTTGATGCCCACTTGAAAAAAAAGGAAATATTTAATATTTTCATTTCTTCACTCTGGTGTTGAGGCAAAGCGCGACGTTGAGTTCTGCCACGCTATGCCTGCAAAATTCGGCAGAAAATAGAGAACGGAGTGTGTTAACAATAGATTCCCTCTGCATAACCTGCTATTTGCAGAACAGCTTGAAGCTATAAAATAAATTGAAGTAACATTTTTTCTTTACTGCTGCTTCACGCTGTATAGAACTTATAGCAAAAGAGAACTTAGAGTAAAAACATTTCGTACTCCGTATCCGTTTGTAAAATTGTGTTATTAATAAAGAAATGAAATTCGAAAGGGAATCGACCCCATAACCACATTTAATTTCTGCATAATTATAAAATTTACCTTAATTTCGTAATAAGTAGTATAGCCGGATTCGTATTAGAACGAGAGGTCGCTCTCGTCGCCAAAGTCGAAGGGTCAGACCAATGTGACTTTACACCGTCCCTTATGTCAAGTCTGTTGACAAAATACAATAAAATAATCTTAGACATGTGTTTGTTAAAGCAGTTATTTGTAAATATATTTGTATATATTACTAGCGTCTGTAAAAAAAGATATCATATTGATTATTTACATATTTTTATATATATTTTTTCACGAAGAGTCCAATTTTTGACGATCAGAAATATATTTAGGTACTCTGTCTAACACTACAAAACACAACTTTACGCATTTTTCCGCAAAGCATGTAGAGCTGTATGTATTTAAAATTTAAAATTTTATTAGTAAATTACATAGAACGGGGAAACGCCTTCGTTTTTAATTCATGACTCGGTGTAAATCCGCCTCTCAAAAAGAAATCATTACTAGAAAAGTGACTAATACAAATGTGAAATTAATTTAATATGAAATATGAATTGTATGACAATGTAGATTATAAACAACGCATCAATCAATCACTTGCGGTATTCTGCTCGGGTTTTGGTAATTCTGCCAGTTGCGGTGTTATATTTAATTAATCAAAAGTCGATACTGCAGATTAAGCTCAATTATAAATATATATTACCAATATAGTCTTACGTATTAAAATATTATTTATAGACTTTTAAAAGACTTTTGGTTTCAGGGTTCAATTTCCACTTTGGATTATAATTTCCTCGCTCTGGTGACAAGATAGAACGGGGCGTTAAGTTACTGCTCATTACGTCATATCTCCAAAATTGAATGGAAGTGGTCTATTTCTATCTATACAACGTAAAGTCCTTTCGCTGCTTTAGTTATTTCGTATTTAGATATGTATATGCATATGTATACATGTATATGTATATGTTACACGCTAGGCCCAATTTCTAAATCTAACTTAGTAAATCCTGAATTATTTGACTAAACCAAATTTTCCCAGGCCAAACTACTATATATCAGGATATAATGGTTTAGCCTAATCCTATCCGCGTAGCACAAATCAATTCGGACTATTGCTATCTAGTTTGGCCTAAAAGGAAATCGCAATGCAATTTACCAGTGGAGAGGCTCGGCTATGTACCCGTTATAGTTGTGATGGCTGCATTAATTAGTGCTTTCATAGCTGGAGGACATGCTTTAATGCGAATCTTAGCTTCACCAGCGCAATCTTTCTTATTTTTTTAAGCAAATAAAGATAACCGCTTCTGTATCGATCTTCTTTTGATACCAAAGGACAGTGCTCTAGAAACAGAGAAATTTAAACACTTGTCGATTATGGTATTGAGTTATCATATACGTTTATCATTATATTACATATTTCTATGATGTAATTCTTATTAATGAAATTTAGGTTCTCGGGTTCTCTATAGGCTGTCATATAGGCTTCAAAGTATTCTTTTAAAATTTCT
>JAATLQ010020894.1:0-14243 GCA_013421005.1 Heliconius erato x Heliconius himera | reverse complement strand
TGTAAATCAACTGGTTGTGGGTTCGATCCCCACTCGTGGAGATGAAATATTTATTTACATTTATATTTTCATTTCTTCGCTCTGGTGTTGAGGGGAAAGCGCGGCGTTGAGTTCACCACTCAACACGCAATGCTTCCAGAAATTGGCGGAATGTGGGGATCGGAGTGTCTTAACACTAGATTCTAGATTAACCTCTGCCTACCCTGCTGTGTGCGGGATACAGCGTGAAGCAAAAAAAATCGTTCTTAGTCCAATTAGTCGTCGTCGGTAAACAACCTTTTCTCTTTTGTACTGTGTTTTACCTAATCAAAAAACTCCACCTTATTAAAAAATGTTTAGTTACATTCAACAAAATGTTATGAACATTCCTTTTTTTGTATGTGTTATAAGCGCTCGAAATCTTTCTTTCTTTCTTTTCCAAGAAATAAAGCTTTAAGAAATAAAAAAAAAAACAAGCGCGAGTCGGGCTAACTTACTAACTTGAAAGTTTTTGAGGTAGCGCCAACTAAAGGTCACCTACGTTATAGTAGAAAAGCACGAGTCTTTAAATACGAATTTAAATGTGTTTTTAAGAATAATAAAAAAACTATATTTATTTATTGCCAGATTCTTAACACGCCTTTACTCTCACCAACTCTCGTCCTAAAGGTTGTTTTTTAATTGGAGCAAATTACGTTATTATAGCAGGCATCCACTTCACATACATTATTTACGGACTATTTCAATACCCCTTATAAGCACCTAGACTAATTTGAAGGCTCAAATATCCTCCCAGACGTACCTTCCAAGACAGTAAATGCACATGCCGTTTAACTACATATTAGACGTAAATTTCAGGTTTGCTAAATTGGCTGTGGTTTCATTTAAAATAATATTTTATAGTGGACTGTCAAAAGCTATATTCATAGTGCATTCTGTTACTTAACACGAAATTCAGGTATCTCGAGTTCGGGCGAAAGCGGAGTTTCTTTACACTAGGATTTCCTCTGTCTACCCTCCATTACTGGAAAAAGCTTACAATTTCAATGCTATAGTGAGAACACACCATTTTATTATATTTGACAATAGTTATCTGAATATATGTAAAATTTACTCATAAATATAAACAAAAATACTGGTTCATTTTTGTTCTTAAATCTTGACAGTGCGTCTATTTTGTCAGGCAGAGCCTATAATAGAATATTACGTAAATTACTCCGTTTCTTCACCATTCGGTGGAATGAATTATTTTTGTTCGTAAAATGTGGCGTTGAATTTCGCCACGAAATGTTGTCTCGAATTCGGATGTAAAGTAGGAATGGAATTTCCACTGCCTCAAGTAGGAATCGAATCTATGACCAAAGTGTATAAATGATATGCTGTGTCATTGTACTAAAACTAAATTTTGTTCGATTTATATAGTAAATCAAAAATGTTATAAATGCAAAATTTGCCCTGAATCGAAATCGAACTCACAACCATCGTTTCCCTTTAATCATTCCCAATTGCGAGACGACGTTATCATTTTAAAAAAGCAATATAAAATTTGAGATTGCAAGCAAATTTTGATTGAACGGCTCATTATAATGTTTAATCTGTATTTTAAACAAGACGAGACGAGACTTTGAAAAGAACAAGTAGACGATTTCGAAATGATTTTCAAATCTTCCTGTTTACATAATGTCAAGAGAAATCGTAAGAAAAATTCGATTTATATGATTTTATTTTACAATTTACATTAGCTTTTATTTACTCCCTTTTAGTCCTAGTGTTAAGAAGACACTCTATTCCCCACTTTCTGCTGAATTCTGGAGGCATTGCGTGTTGAGTGGCTGAATTCAACGCGCTTAACCTCGACACCAGAGCGAAGAAAATGGCAATATAAATTTAAGTAAATATTTCATCTCCTCGTGTGGGGATCGAACCCGCAACCAGTCGGTTTTACAGTCACACCTCGTGCCGCTGCGCCACGACTGGTTTCCCCGGTGGTTCCAGTGGTCAGAGTTATGTATGAAACGTTTGGCATGACAAATTCTAAGTGTTTGGTGTTTAACTTTGACCATATGAACAGTGGGTTACAACGATATAGCACAAACCTTCCTCGATAAAAGGATTATTCAGTAAACAATGATTTATTCAATCGCTTCTGAGATTAGCGATAAGCTTAAGCCAAACATACTCTTCAGCTTATAAAGCCAAATAAATATCAGTAGAATTTTATACATTTAAAACAGCAATATTTGTAAAAATTTCTATTACAATAATTGCTAATACTATATATACCTGTTGCAAAGAACTTAACTCCTTACCACCACATACTGTGTTTACCTAACCTTAACCATGTAGATTCTATCTTGGCCAATTTCCAACTTCCCCTTCCGAATAGCATTTCCGGTCGCTAAGCAATGTCCACGAAATTCTGAATATACTTACATACCTAAAACAATTTAGTTAATGTAACAAAATGAGTATTTGATTATACATCTGCAGCTAAGTCGCAGAGGATAGATGAGAAATATAATATTTACAAAAAAAAATACAAACTTGCCTGCCTAAAAAACTTATTTTATATAGATAAAAAGCCATCCTGGCGTAGCACAAGCGTGACTGTAAGCGTAGAAGTTCGTTTCCCACTTGGTGTAATGAAATATTAAATATTTCCATTTACTCGCTCTAGTAATTAAGTAAAGCGATTCGTGGCGTACCGCCACTCTGCGGTGGAAAGTGACGTACGGAGTGATTCAACACTAGATTCCCAGGTTCCCTCCGCCTATCCTGCTACGTGCGGAGTACAGCGTGAAGCTAAAAAAAACATGCATTCAGATCCTGGATCCATTATCAGACCAGCTACTATTCTTATACATATATATGTTATTTAAACTAGAAAATTATATCTAATACACATATTTAAGATGTGAATGATGAATTTTATCATTATAAATCTACATGTCGAAATTCGTATTAAGAACGTCTTCAAACTCTTCGTTACTTTGTATGTTTTCTTGAATAGTAACTTGTCCTTTTCGAGTCATTGTTGCTTGATGTAATATTTTCGCCTTAAATTGCTAAATTTCTTTATTTTTGCTTCTGTTTATATAACTGTAAAGTAAACTAAATCTAATCGAATTGACTTAATACTCCTTGTTTTGTATAAATGTTTATTTATATAAATATATTATAAAAAAAATATTCACACATCAAAAGCCAAAACGAAATTACCACCCCACCGGTATATAAATCAAGTGAACAACGTATAAGTTGTATTGAAGAAACTGAACGCATACGATGTTATCCCATTTTCTTTTTATGTCCCTGTCGAAAGAAATAACCATAAAACATAGTGAAATATTGTAAGAAGTAAAGTAAAATATTATATTGATAGATCAATGTTCGGTTAAGTTTTGTGTAAGGTAGGAAAATCGATATCCCCTCAGGACTTTAAGTAAGCCAATTCAAATATGTGTATATAATATATAAATATAATATGTTTTTTTTATATATCTGATGATAAATGTATGGCCGTTATGACGCAGCGGCACGTCGGTTGTAGCTTCGATTTCCACTCAGACGAATGAATGATGAAAGAGTGCAGTGAGTTTCGCCACTATCCACGAAATGTCTTTAAAATTGGGAGAAAATTTGGGAAAAATCTAGGTTCTCTCTATCTACCTAAATAATGTCTTTAAGCTGAATGCCTTGTTTATCAAAGGTAGGCTATTAGATGATATGTTTAGCTCTACGCTGTTTGGAAATCCGAGGTTTCGACTTTCGACGTTCAAAAAACATATAACACTTAATGACTTAATTTAACTTAGCTTCACATTTTATCCCTAGCGGGGTAGTCAGAGAGAACGGAGCGCCAAACGCTACGGTCTCTACATACCTCTTTCGCCTCGTCCACTGTCATCAAGCTCTTCATACATGCCCTCCGGGGGATCCTCATGCTTTTTACGTGACCTTCCTCCAGTATCTTTGATACTGTTTTTCGAAGGTCAACCGAGGTCTTCCCCGATCTCTCTTACCACTCATTTTTCCATCATAAATCTTTTTTGTCATTCTTTCATCATTCATTCGTTCGACGTGCCCAAACCAGCTGAGCACGTTCTTCTTCATTCTCACCGTGTCATCCTCGCTAGTAAATGCCATTCTGTGTATTTCTTCATTGTGGATTCGATTAGCTAAGCTGACTCCGCATATCCTACGAAGAGATCGCATCTCCACGGCATTCATCTTTCTTTCATTCTCCTTCTGTAATAACACTTAATATATCCGAATAATGCGGCTTGAGGCCAGTCGTGGCGCAGGGGCACAAAGTGAGACTGCAAAATCGACTGGTTGTGGGTTCGATCCCCACTCGATGAGATGAAATATTTATTTACGTTTATATTTTCATTTCTTCGCACTGGTTTCGAGGCAAAGCGCGGCGTTGAGTTCCGTCACTCAACACCGAATACCTCCAGAACTTGGCGGAAAGTGGGGAACGGAGTGTCTTAACACTAGGTTCCCTTTGCGCACCCTGCTGTGTGCGGGATACATAATACAGGGGTTCATATTAGTCTACTAAGGAACAAAGGAAAGATATAATCTTACGTCCGATTCCATGAAATTTAACACAAAGGCGACTATGTAATTAATAGGGTTAATTGTTTTGGGAAAACAATAGATATAATTGTAGTTGTATTAATATCTATTATTAATATATCAATATCATCTAATGAGCTAGAAAGGCTGACGTGGCACATTGTGGCGCAACAAGCATGCGACTGTAAATATGAGAGGTTGTAGGTTCGATTCCCGCTCGAGGAAATGAAATATTTAATATTTTTATGTTTTTACTCTTATAACTACGCAAAACGAAGCGTTAACTCAACACGCATTGCCTCCAGAATTCGGCGGAAACTGAGGAAGCGGAAGTATCGTAATGAGAACGGAGTGTCATGAGTTTTTGTACAGGATACATCGAGAAATTTTGAAAAACTTGAAGTTCTACAATTTAATATTTTATCTTCATGATTTAATATCATACTTTGTACAGTGGGTACTGCCTAGAGGCACAGCTTTCAAAATCATATTTATTAAACAGATTACCTCTATTAAATCTGAAATCGACGAGGCTTTAATTTTATTAATATTCCGACGTTATTCTATATCCGCCTGTAAGCATGCTTTATTCGACATTTCCGCATCCGGCGACGAGAGAGAATATCTTTCAATTCCATCCTTTGTTTCGATATCAAAGGCTTTATTGATGTCGATAGTTGTTCACGCAATGAGATTCTACTCAACGTCTAAAGGATCTCTGATATTAAGATTGAGATTATACATTAGGGATGTTACCTGTACCCACTAATAATATTATTTAGAAAACGCATAAAATTTTAAGATATCGTATTAGAAACCACGCCTCTTGGTAACCGTCTAAGATCATTTTGATACGTTTTCTAAAACACATTTCTGTTAATTAAGTGTGGAATAACATTTTAAAACATAAAAATTATCTAATATTTTTTAGTTTCACGCTGCATCTCGCACAAAACAAAGTAGGGAGAGGGAATATGAAGACCTAGTGTTAAGACACTCCGTTGCCATTAAAACACTTCCGTTCTCCACTTTACGCCGAATTTTGGAGGCATCACATAATGTGTTGAGTTGTAGTACACAACACTGCATTTTCCAGCAAGGATTCTCATGAAATATTTTAATTAAGCGACGAATTTTATTCCATCCAATAAGATCGAATCCACAGCCACCGAGTTTTTGTATAAGTGTTAATCTTTAAATAAATAAAACATTTAATCAGCTTCACGCCGTATCCCGTACACAGCAGGGTAAGCAGAAGGAACCAAGTGTTAATACACGCCTTTCTCTACTTTCCGCCAGATCTAGGAGGCATTGCGTGTTAAGCGGCAGAACTCTACGCCGCGCTTTACCTTAACACCAGAGCGAAGAAAAGAATATATAAGTTTAAATATTTCTTTTCCTCGAGTGGGGATCATACCCACACAGCACACATAAGTTCATCATTTTCATCATTGAGCTTTAACCTTAGGTAACAGTAAGCAGCTTTGCAGGAGCTTACGTCAATTTAATCTTATTGTGGTAACATTTAAGCTGGATACCAAAATGCAGCTTGATAAAGGATTCTTCAAAATAATATTTTGCATTAGAAATTTAATAAAATTTAAGTCATCCAAGCCAAATTTTTACTTTTTAGTCAGGATATTTTTGGTCTGTGTGCGATACATGCATACATTATGAGAACATTTATAATGGGGATGAAATTAGCAGAAAATGGAGAATGTAGTAAGTAGCATAAATCGACCATTTGATGCACCAAGACAAAATTACAAATATTTTAAAAAAATCATGTTAAATGTGTCTTGATTGCGTCTCCTGCAATATTTATAAAAGTGTAAATACGTTGTTGTTGCACCAAATGAGCGATATGTTTTTTTTTTATGATTGTTTTGAAATATAAATTACCAAATAAAGCGACTATATAAAATTCGAGTGTTTTATTTATTTTGATTTCGTGTGTTTTATACATTTTCATTTCTTTACCGCCTCTCACACACAATGCCTCAATAATTCGGCAGAAATTGGGAAAGTCTTAATGGAGAACAGTGTCTTAATTATAGGTTCCCAGGTTTCCTCTATAGGTTCCCTGCTACGGGATACGTAAAACGTCGTATAAGGTCAAGCCGCCCACAAATTATTTAGCACAGTGGTACTCGGTTAAGCTCTGAATTTTAAAACTAGTAATTGAAGTAAAGTTCTCATTGCGCTCTTGTTGCTGTAGTCGTTAACGAAATTGTAAATTCCGCACAAACGTTCCACTGCCATGATAAAATGCCACAATTTATTTCTCTTTTTTACGACGAATGTATGTTACATTAGGTTTTGTTTTTAAAGTCTCCGTTTTCTTATATTGTTTTGTTACAAAAACTCTATTATTATTCCGTAGTAAGGCTGATATTATAGTACTATAATATCAATATTATAATTAGGCAGTCGTAGTACGTATACGTAGCAGGATAAATTTCCCACAATATTCTGGTGTGGTATTCGGGAAGATTCTAATCTAGGTTTGCTCCTTAATCCTAAATGCAAGTCGACCAGCTGCTAAGAATTACTGTAGATGATTAGATATATAGGTGGAAAGTTTGATTACATGAATTTTAAAAACTATGTCATAATTGAATTAATAACTGAATAAATGGTTATGGGTTCAATTTTTTCAGCTTTCCTATATATTCCATAGAAGGGTGGGCACAGAGAACCTAGTGTCAAGACACTTTGTCTTTCACTTTCCATCTGAATTATTGTGTGTTGAGTGGCGTAACTCAACACAGTGCTTTGTCTTATTGATGCGGGGATACAAAAATAATTTATTTCCTTTAAATATAATGTATAGTAGTATATTTCTATACCATTTTAGCTTCATGCTGTAACCTGCACATAACGGCAGGAAAGGGAACTTGGGAGCCTATTGTTAAGATACTTCCGGTCCTCACTTTCCCCTGAAATCTTCACTTTTTTTGTTGTTCTTTAGGATGGCTTTAGATCTCGATACATATGATGTTTATATTTTTATATCATTATGTTTATTGTTAAAAGTTATTTCGTAAGCAATGTCCTGTCACATATGTTAAGGGAAAGTAAAGAAAAATGAACTCAGTAACAGAATGGTACCTCAGAAGTAGCAAAAGAAATAATGGCAGACAACCGAATAGATGAGAAGATAACATAAAAAAAGTAGCTGGTCCAGTATGGACCCGTGTAGCAAGAGACAGACAAACATGGTACTCTTTAGAGGAGGCCTTTGTCAACAGACAAGCTTTTTTACACAAACATCCAGTAGCCGATGAATCAAATTACAATTAAAAAATAAATAATTTAGTTTATAGAAAGTAGGCATGTTATTAATCGTAAAGAAAGAAACAGCAATAAAGGCTATTTTATTATTTTATTTATTTTTTCAATGTCCTGTCACATAAAGTCTGTAAAAGAGTTCTAACATCGTATTTGTCAACATATGTAGATACTATACGATACTAGAAAGATTTGTCTTGATTTCTATGCAAATATACGTTCCGAGCTTGACTGTAGGCAGTAGTTGCATATTCGGAGTCCATTCGGGGAAATCTTTTGTGTATTCGTTACTTTATTTAGTTTAGTGAAGCATGACATCCAGCACGCTGCAGTCTCTAAATAAAATTCTCCTGCCTAACGTGGACAGATAGGAAAAACACATTCATTTTCTCAGCTTTACGATTTCAGGTATAGGTAAAATAGTATTCTAGTGTTTATACTTTTCGAGAGATTGTGTGCAACGAGGAACGGAACTGAACCTCGTGCTTTTTTCCAGAGCGAGATAATAAAAATGAAACAAATTTGAATGATAAGATTCATATTATTTTCAGAGAATATATCGAACCCACAACCATCGCGTTCACAGTCTGATACTGCCATACTATTGCTGTTATAAAATTTAAAATTATTATTTATTATAATAATACTGATATTTTCATTAATATAAACATGTATGTAGGAAGAAAATAAAACGTCACGACATAATTTACGACAATCCGAAAAGTACTTACTAGTATTTAGATATATATGAAATAAATAAATATAAGTATTTGTAATTTGACATTTTTTCCAAACAAAAATAAATAAAATCCTAAAAGGTTTAAATTACAAATTATTAAGTGGATAATAGTAATACATAACCATACCATCGTGGCGCAGCGGCACAAGGTGTGACTGTAAAACGATTGGTTGTGGGTTCGATCCCCACTCGAGGAGATGAAATATTTACTTAAATTTATATTTCCATTTCTTGACTCTGGTGTCGACGTTAAGCGCGGCGTTGAGTTCTGCCACTCAACATGCAATGCCTTCAAAATTCGGCAGAAAGTGGGGGACGGAGTGTCTTAACACTAGGTTTCCTCTGCCTACCCTGCTGCGGGATACAACGTGAAGCTGATTTTTTTTTTAATAACCATACTAAAATAATTTATTTAATAAAATTTCCCTATATATTATAGCTTCATGCTGTATCCCGGACACAGCAGGGTAGGCAGAGGGAGCTTTGTGTTAAGACAATTCGTTCTCCATTCTCCGCCGAATTCTGGAGGCATTGCGTATTGAGTGGCTTTTCCTCAACACCAGAGCGACGGAATATAAATTAATCCGATTTAAATTAATCGGATCTATTTTAAAATATTGTAACAGTATGTACCTTGAGTATAAGTTAAAAATAAATAAATAAATAAAATAAAATATGCATGGCAATACACATAAATAACATAGTTAATTATGAATAATACAAACTTTATATTATATATTGAATACCATATTAATCGAGACGAGTTCGTGTATTGTCGTCCTGAGTGTCGCGATCGTCGTTCTGTCTATATAGGTGGTGGTGATGCTTGAAAGGCAGCGGTCGAGTCGAACTCTTAAGTACTACGGTACTCATAAAACGATGTTTGGTTTGATGGTTCAACGATGACTGTAAAGCAGCGGTCTGGTCGGAACTCACGGTGTAGGGGCGGGGCGGTGCCCGTACTCTTTCTTCCTTTTATTATAACTAGTTCGCAGTTATAGTGGAGACGAAGATAGGACGCGCTCTTGGCTGTTCTTCGGACGAACTTCGAGTTATGACGATGTCATATTGTCGAGTTTTGAGTTATCTAAATAACTGACACAAGAACAACTTCTGATGGCAAATATCTTATTAAAGCGATATCTTTTAATGGCTTAAATAAAATTCTTAACACTGTTACCTCTGAATCTCTAAAAGATTTTGGGTTCTTCACGATCACAACTATAAACGATTCCAACCTCTAGACACATCGCGAGCCAAGGCATTATTTATTAAATAATATTTTCAAAGGAGTTTGGGATATCAGTTACAATATGTAATTCACATAACAGGAATCGAATTCCCGACCTATTGGTCGCCTTAACAGTGAGACATTGTTTCACTCGTCAGATTCATAAACATTAATTTTGACAAACTATAATAATTTAATGAATAATAATACAGTACTATTTAAATCGAAATATTGTGGTTTAATATAGCATTGTAATTACAGGTAAAGTCGTTTTGTCAGTATAAATTAAGCTCGATGTTCCGATATCTGATAACCGATGTTACTGTACAATGTTACAATAATATACGCGATTTAAATTTTAATGAATTTATTATCTATATCTATACTTCTATTATCTATATATATAAAAGGACTTGTGCTGACTGACTGAGGTAAGACGCACGCAGAGCCGTAACCGCTGTGCATAGAAACGTGAAATTTGGGCAGATGTTTATTTTCATATTCTCGACATCCACTAAGAAGGCAATTTGACAAATTTTAACCCTAAAGGGATGAAATAGGGGTTGAAAATTTGTATGGATTTTTTTATTAATCTGTACCGATTTTTATAAAATTTGAAATTCAGACTCTTAAATCTTCATTGAACACGTGTTTTTAAGAATTCACCCCCTAAGAGTTCAAATAAGGGGTTGATAGTTTATATGGAAAAATCTTTAAATTGCCACCGATTTTAAAAAAAAAATAAATTCAGACTGTTAAAAATATTTTATTGAACACGTGTTTCGTGGTTTTTTTAGAATTCACTCCTAATAAGCGGGCGAAGCCGCGCGCACCCTCTAGTAATATTATAAAGAGGAAAGATTTGTGAAATAATAAAACTATAATATATACAGATATCATATTAATAAAATTGGCGCAGGAGGACATAAGTGCGACTGTAAGCGCGATGGTTGAGGGGTCTTTTCCCATTCGGGGGAATGAAATATTTAATATTTTTACTTTTTTGCTTTAGTTGCTAGACAAAGCGCGGTGTTGAATTTCGCCACTCCGCATGCCCCTCAAATGCCTCGAGAATTAGGCAGGAAGTGGGTACCAGAAATGTCTTAATGGAGAACGAAAAATCTAGTGTCTTAACACTCCCTCCATCTACCCTGGCGATATACAGCGTAATTTTTTATAAATTTAATCTCCCGAAAGATCATTGCCTAGAATCATTATTTAGCAACGAGAATGTTTTTATTTTTAACATTATAAAAGTGGACTCTAAAGATGGAAAAATGTTTTTAAAACGTGTAAAAATTTGGAAACCGTCCAAACGCTCTGACCACTGAGCCATATGTTCTCAACAAGGAATGAAATTCTTATACACCTGTACATTTACTCGTACAACTAATTTACTTTGCTAGCATCTATTTTTCTTTAGCGTCATAAAGTGTATATTCCATACACATCAGGATAGGCAGAGGGAGCTCAGACACTCCATTGCCTAGTTTCCGCTGAAGGAGGCATTACGTGTTGAATGGCGGAACTCAACGCTGTATGATATAATTAGCAAATTCCATACCACGCAAACCAGCGCCAACAAAGAAAGTTCTACACCCTAAATACTATGCAAGCCGTTAAAGCGCGTGAATTAAAATAATAGCTGATTTGATACTTTACATAAATATATATACTGAATAGATTTGAATTAACATATTCTTCAAGTACTTTCATTTTTTTTTTATATTTTTATTTATTATTAGTATAAAGTAATATTTTAATATGTCTATAGATATGCTAACAACATAAATAAGAACGTATTGCTTAGACGAGAAGACGCGGGTTCGAGTTCAGTCACGTTCAAATTATTATATGTTTTCGAAAAAAATATAATACAGGTTTTTAAATTAAAGTAATATCATGTGCTTTTAAGAAAAGGATCTTAACACTAGGTTCTCTCAGTCTACCCTCCTGGGTGCGGGATACAGCGTGGAGCAGATTAAATTGAATATATCCTTTAATCATATACTTTTAAGTCAATTATTAAGAGACATTTACACAGATATCCTGTTTCTTACAAAGAATTGTTTAATATAGAAGTTGATACAACAGGCGATATGAAGTAACAAAATGGTTGGCTAAGAGTGTTGAAACAGACCAAGAATTTGGAAATTCCTAGATTTACCTGATAAATACATATTCACTAAATCACGAGGTTGAATGGCGCTTTAATCTATAAGGCTTTATCACCGAAACTTTAAATTGATTACTGATTACAGTCGACCTGACCGTTCATAATGCTTGGACACATTAAATCAAGCGTGGTGATGAATAATTTCCTTGATTAGTTATTCCATAATCAGTTTTCGTTTTAGAATTGATATGATGATAACAATTTTTGGCTGTGTCATTATGTTGAAAGTGAATGGAGTGATTGGCTTCACGTTGTATCGTAAACGTCGTAAAGAATATAGCAACGGTTATTGATTCGAATTTTTGAAGTGAAATGTTTAATAATTTCATTTCCTCGATCTGGTAATAGGGCGTAAAAAACGCGGCGTTGAGTTTCACCACTCAACACACAATGCACTAAGAAAACGGTAGAAATTGAGGAACGGAAGTTTTTAATAGAAACGGGGTGTCTAATCTACTCTAGTGTTAACTAGGTTCTCAGGTAAAAAAAAACTTATAGATGCTAACAACCTAATTAAGTTGTAACGTAACGTACGTAGCGTAGCGTATAAAAATTTCGACGTAGTTTGATGAGGCTTAGTGGTCAGAGCGCCTGGTCGGTTTCCAGAAGGCGCGGGTTCGAGTCCCGCTACGTTCAAGTTTTTATACGTTTTCTAAATATGTATTAAGCAATGCTTTTTTAAAATTATAATAAAATATTTAATATTTATATTTATTTCTCTTAGGTATCGAGGCAAAAAGGGGCGTTGTGTTTCGCAATGCCTTCAGAATTCGGAGGAAAAAACTCCCAACTCTAGACATCTGCCAGCCCTAATGTGTGGATATAGTGTAAACCTAAAAGAAAATAATAACGCTTTTATTTTTTAGTAATTTTATTTTAAAAGCTGCATTTTATCTCATCAGTTTCAATCCTCATTACATTCAAAATTTGATAAAGAATTCCAGATTTTTTAGTTCCACTCTATATTTCTAAATTTAGTGTTAAGTGGCTCCATTCCGTAAATTTCTAGAAATGCTTTTTAAGTGGAACTTTACCGTCATAATTACAGTACCAGTCAAAATAAGTAACTTTGCGTCGCAACGGCCTCAACAATTCCAGTTTCTTTTAAAAGAAAGCCGTTATTAAAAGATGTCTAAGTCGCTTTTACACACACAAATATTTATTTAAGCGAGAACTTAGAACTAATACAAAGAAGTTAAAATAAAGTTTTTAATCTGTCCGTGTACCAAGGGGAAAGCGGATTTAACTTGGCGCTGTTTATCAAAGTTACTTCGCTCCGAAATTCGTCACTCTCTTAAGCTTCATATATATGTGTGTATGTATGTACATGCTTCTAACTCGCATGCTATGCTTCTAGTGTGAAAAAAAATGATATCGCCTTATAAATAAGTATTGCTTATTTTATCAGCTTCATGTTTTTTCTAGCATATTGGAGGATAGATAGAGGCTCCGTTACTCATTTTCGGCTCAATTTCAGATGTATTCTTAGTAGTATAGCGGAGTTGAACGCCGCGCTTTGAAATCTTACCAGAGAAGTAAAATGAAAATTATTTATTCTTCCGAGTGGAAATATGGAATGTATTAAAACTCAAACTACATTACTATTTACTTAAACTAAAACTAAATTATTTAACCAAAATAATAAAACCTAAATGAAATAAAAATAATTTAACCTAAATAAAGTATTTGTTAAGTAAAGTCTTTAAATCATTAAATACTTACGAGTATAAACGACTCGCAAACTTTATTCCCTGTTACACAAAATAAAACTGATAGGAAGTACCCGCTATGTAAATCACCCCCCAGACGATTAAACTTCCGAGAATAAATCTTAACCAACTACAAAAGATTTATTTTTAAGTTAACCACAATACATCTCTCTTGGGTATATTTACATACAAATTTACCAACAATGAATTCTACAGTTATACAAAACATATAAATAGTTTTTTTCTCTCGTAGTACAGTGTGTGCTCATTTAGATACAGATCATATTTGAAGAAATTATATTATATACTAGCGGCCCGCCCACGGCTTCGCCCGCTTAAAATACATGATTATTGATTTAAGCAGAATTGATTGACAACTATAATAAAATAAAATAAATAAATAAATCAGCTTCACGCTGTATCCCGCACACAGCAGGGTAGGCAGAGGGAACCTAGTGTTAAGACACTCCGTTCCCCACTTTCTGCCGAATTCTGGAGGCATTGCGTGTTGAGTGGCAGAACTCAACGCCGCGCTTA